>JAJQKJ010002048.1:0-85738 GCA_029574335.1 Rana kukunoris | reverse complement strand
TTAGTAAAACGACGTAACCGATGGAAAAAGACGACGCGCTGACCCGACGCCATACTTAACATGGGCAACGACAGAACTTCGTAACCTACCCCTCATATAGCAGGGGTAGGTTTACGCTTACGGAAACGACGTAAACGACGACGGGGCGGCGTAAAAACGTTCAGGAATCGGCGTATTAGGCTCATTTGCATAGGCAAATGAGAAAACAACGTAAAGGCCACCTAGCGGCCAGAAAAGTAATTACATTTAAGATCCGATGGTGTAAGTGTTTTAACACCTGTCGGATCTTCACTGTATCTATGCGTAAGTGATTCTAGGAATCACACGCATAGATACCCAGTAAAAAAAACAGAGATACGACGGTGTTTCCTGTGATACACCATTGTATCTCTTTCGAGAATCTGGCCCCTAGTCTCTAAATACCAACCTAATCGTTCTCTTCGTTCTTCTCAAGACCTCCTACTCTCTAGCTCTCTCATCACCTTATCCCATGCTCATCTCCAAGACTTTCCAGAGTCTCTCCAAGCCTGTGGAACTCCTTAACCCCAATCTGTCCATCTATCTCCTCTCTTTTAGCTTTTAGAGGATCCCTGAAAACCCTCCTCTTCAGAGAAGCCTACCCTTCCCACACCTAACAACTGTATTTTTCATTTGAGTCCATGTGATCATCCCCCACAGCTAACTACCCTTGTTCCACTTGACCCTCCCTTGTAGATTGTAAGCTGTTACGAGCAGGGCCCTCTGATCCCTCCTGTACTGATTTGTATTGTGAATGTACTGTCTTCGCTGTTGTAAAGCGCTGCGCAAACTGTTGGCGATATAAAAATCCTGTATAATAATAATAATAATAATTGTAGCTTACCATTCATTGGATGTGGTGGCTGCAATATTTGAAATATTTTCAAGCTAAAAGCTAGTATTCCTTTATATTCATGTTGTGATCGGCCAGTTTTAGGGTGGCTACAGTCACTCCTCCAATGTACTTATAGAGGAGCAACATAGCCACACTTGGACAGAAACATTGTTAATCTGTGGCGAGGGTAGCGTTAACCACTACAGCCCCGGAGGATTTGGCTGCCAAATGACCTGGCACTGGGTAGATTTAACTGACAATTGCGCGGTCATGCGGCATGGCACCCAAACAAAATTAACGTCCTTTTTTCCCTACAAATAGAGATTTCTTTTTGGTATTTGATCACTCTCTAGCGGTTTTTATTTTTTGCGCTATAAACAAAAATAGAAGCGACAATTTTGAAAAAAAAAGCAATATTTTTTTTTACTATTTGCTATAATAAATATGACCAAAAAATATTATAAAAAACAAAAATTTTCCTCAGTTTAGGCTGGTACGTATTCTTCTACATATTTTTGGTAAAAAAAATAAGCGTATATTGATTGGTTGCGCAAAAGTTATAGCATCTACAAAATAGGTTGATCTTTTTATATCGTTTTTATTATTATTATTTTTTTTACTAGTTATCTGCGACTTTTATCGTGACTGCGACATTATGGCGGACACATTGCACACTTTTGACACTATTTTGGGACCATTGTCATTTATACAGCGATCAGTGCTATAAAAATGCACTGATTACTGTGTAAATGACACCAGCAGTGAAGGAGTTAACCATTCGGGGCGGGTAAGGGGTTAAGTGTGTCCTAGGAGTGATTCTAACTGTGTGGGGGCTGAGCTACATATAACATGACACTGATCACTGTTCCCGATGACAGGGAGCAGCAGTATATCAGTGTCCTGTCACTAGGCAGAACAGGGAGATGCCTTGTTTACACAGGCATCCCCCCATTCCGTCTCCCTGTGAAACGATCGCGGGACACCAAAGGACATCGAGTCTGGAGGTCCCGCAGGCACAGTCATGGAGACCGCGCCATCTGCTAGGCAGCAGATTCAAAGTAACGTACCAGTACGTTGCTTTGCCTGTCCGTGCCATTCTGCTGACGTATGTGTACTCTAGGCAGTTGGCAAGAGTTTAAATAGACCGTATGATGTGGATGGACTTTACATAAGTGACTAGCAACAGTCACCAGGTATATCACATAAAAGAAGAACAGAATACTTCAAAAGAGTCAAAGAGTCGTTTATTGAAGAAAACAATATACAATAAGATACACTGTCATGTAAAGAGCGGCATCTCAAAAATAACATTATTCCCATACAAGAGGTATATTCCACATACAGGGGAGTAACAGTGCAAATTACAATCAGAATAACAATTACCGCTGTACTTAACCACTTAAGACCCGGACCAATACGCTGGCAAATGACCCAAGGGGTTTTTGCGATTCGGCACTGCGTCGCTTTAACAGACAATTGCGCGGTCGTGCGACGTGGCTCCCAAACAAAATTTGCGTCCTTTTTTTCCCACAAATAGAGCTTTCTTTTGGTGGTATTTGATCACCTCTGCGGTTTTTATTTTTTGCGCTATAAACAAAAATAGACCGACAATTTAAAAAAAAATGCAATATTTTTTACTTTTTGCTATAATAAAATATCCCCAAAAAATATATAAAAAAAATGTTTTTTCCTCAGTTTAGGCCGATACGTATTCTTCTACATATTTTTGGTAAAAAAAATCGCAATAAGCGTTTATCGGTTGGTTTTCGCAAAATTTATAGCGTTTACAAAATAAGGGATAGTTTTATTGCATTTTTATTAATTATTTTTTTTTTACTACTAATAGCGGCGATCAGCGATTTTTTTCGTGACTGCGACAATATGGCGGACACTTCGGACAATTTTGACACATTTTTGGGACAATTGTCATTTTCACAGCAAAAAAATGCATTTAAATTGCATTGTTTACTGTGGAAATGACAGTTTGGGAGTTAACCACAGGTGGCGCTGTAGGGAATGTGTGCCCTAATGTGTGTGTTTACAACTGTAGGGGGGTGTGGCTGTAGGTGTGACGTCATCGATCGCGTCCCCCTATTACAGGGATGACGCGATCGATGCTCCGGCCACAGAGAAGCACGGGGAAGCCGTGTGTACACACGGCTCTCCCCGTTCTTCCGCTCCAGGGAAGGATCGCCGCACTGCAGCGGCGATCGGGTCCGCGAATCCCGCGGTCCTGGTCCTGGAGCTTCGGACCGGGTCGCGGGCGCGCGCCCGCGGGCGCGCGCCCGCGACCCACGGCTGGGTACTAAAACCAACGTATATATATACGTTGATGTGCCCAGCCGTGCCATTCTGCCGACGTAAATGTGCAGTAGGCGGTCCTTAAGTGGTTAAAGAGACAACAGGCAATGTGCAACAGAGTACATTGTATAGAACCCAAAAGCATATGTAGACAGCGTAAACCCGGGTCAAGGGTACCCCTCAACCGGGGGCAGTCATAGGCAAACAGAATACTTTTTAATACAACAGACACATATCCAGAATTTGAAATGTTGCTGTATTATACACGTTGGGCAGCACAGTGGCTGAGTAGTTAGCACTTCTACCTAGCAGCACTAGGGCTATTGATTTGAACCCCAACCACGGCACTACCTGCCTGCAGTCTTCATGGGTTTCCTCCAAGTACTCCAGTTTCCTGCCACACTCCAAAGACAAGCTGGTAGGTTAATTGGCTCCTGTCTAACAAAAAAATAGCCCTAGTATGTATATGTATGAGTCTTAGTAAGGGACCTTAGATTGTAAGCTTAATGAGTGCAGGAACTTATGTGCATGTACAATATACAGTATTTCACAAAAGTTAGTACACCCCTCACATTTTCTTTTCATGTGACAACCAGTGGCGGCTGGTAAAGTTTTAGGATGGGGGGGGCGCAAGACCCCGCCCCTCCACATTTGACCCCTCCCGCATCTCATAAGCCACACCCCTTATAGAATCCACCCATTCCGTCCCCTGTATTCCACTTGTTTCCACTCATAGTGTCAGGAGTATACAGCTCAGCATCACAGGACAGAGTTTACAGCCCCCGCATCACAAATCATGGTATATAGCACAGCCTTACAGATCGGCGCAAACAAACTAAAAAATTACACTGTTAGTAATGAAGGACTCTAAATGGGCACAAGATTACCAGAGACTGCGGACATACTGCACAAGGTGACCAGAGACTGTGGACATACTGCACGAGATTACCAGAGACTGCGGACATACTGCACAAGATTACCAGAGACTGCAGACATACTGCATTACTTGTCTTGCGACTTGGGACAACGTTGCATGACAAGTCGTACCCCATGATTTCCAATAAAAACCGTTCATATCTGTGCGACTTCAAGTCACAGCGACTTCAAAGTAGTTCCTACACTACTTTGGTCCCTCTTTGATGCAACTTGAGGTCCATAGACCCCCAGAATACACAAGCATTGCTTTAAGTCGCATCAAAATTGCAGCAGAATTGTGCAACTTTCAGACTGTGTTAGCCTGAAAGTCGCAAGATTCTACCACAATTTTTTGCTGCGATTTTGCAGCGACTTGAAACAATGCCTATGTATTCTGGAGGTCTATGGACTCAAGTCACATCAAAGTGGGACAAAATTAATGCAGGGACTACTTCGAAGTCGCTGTGACTTGAAGTAGCACAGATACGAACGGTTCTCATCGGGTCCGACTTATACTTATCCTGCAACTTTGCAGTCCCAAGTCGCATGACAATTTTTTTTTTTTTTTAATAAGCGTGGGGGGGATTGGTGTTGACGGCCGCTATTTTCCCCGCACATTAAGTATAAAAATTTTTTTTTTAATAACTGGGGGGTGGGGTAGTGTTGACGTCTGCTATCTGTGCTGTAATTAATTTTTACATATAAAAAAAATGTTAATAAGTGGGTAAGCGGGGGGGGGTGTGTTGACGCCCACTAATTTTGTCGCAAATGAAGTATAAAAAAAGTTTTATAATAACCGCGTGGGGGTTGACACCCACTACTATCATCGCAAATGTAGTAGAAAAAATTCTTACGTATTACAGATATTTTTGTTAATAAGCTAATAAGTGTGGGGGGTGCTTGTGTTCCCTGCCTTTTGTGCCGAATATTAAATATAAAAAAAAAAAAAAATTCACTCTAAAAATATTCACTCTGAAAAAAAACTTTGGAGCATTGGAATAAGGGGGGGGGGGTGGTTTTGCCGCAATTTCGGCCGAATATTCACTATAAGAAAAAACTTTGGAAGTTCCAAAGTTTTTTTTTATAGTGAATATTCGGCCAAAATTGCGGCATTCCCCCTCCACCCCCACATATTCCAATGTTCCAGAGTTTTATATTGAATATTCGGCCAAAATCGCGGGGTGCGGGTACCGCGATTTCGGCCGAATATTCACTATAAAAAAAACTTTGGAACAGAGGTAATCTTTGAAGAATGAGGGTGGGCCGCTGCTGCTGCTGCCGCGGAGCTTTACAGATTAAACAGTCCATTACAGAGGGGCAGAGGCAGATGGCATAGCTCAGCTTACCTGTACCGCACTAAGCATCCCGAGTCCCGACGTCACTTCCTGTTCTTCCAAGGACGTCGGGATGGAACGGGCACAGATAGTGGATGCAACTGCCCGGCAATAACAATGCAGTCCATCGCGCCGGAAGCAAGTGGCGCGATGAACTCTGCCACAAAGGCATTTTTTGGGCTGCCAATTAAGCGCCACGTCTGCAATCCCGTGATTGCACAGACGTGGCGCTACGCATACTGCACTGTGCCCGGCGCCCGACACCCGGACTCAGTGCACATAAGAACCTTTTTTGGATTTTTTTTTCCTTAAAGGGACATGTTTAACCACTTAAGACCCGGACCAATATGCTGCCAAATGACCAAAGGGGTTTTTGCGATTCGGCACTGCGTCGCTTTAACAGACAATTGCGCGGTTGTGCGACGTGGCTCTCAAACAAAATTTGCGTCCTTTTCTTCCCACAAATAGAGCTTTCTTTTGGTGGTATTTGATCGCCTCTGCGATTTTTATTTTTTGCGCTATATACAAAAATAGAGCGACATTTTTGAAAAAAAAACAATATTTTTACTTTTGTTATAAGAAAAATCAATAAACGAAATTTTAGTCAAACATTTAGGCCAAAATTTATTTAGCCACATGTCTTTAGTAAAAAAAAAATCGCAATAAAAAAAAATTAGCTACCTAACGGCAACAGCGACACTAATACAGCGATCAGAAAAATTATCGCTTAGTGACGCTGGCAATAGGGAGTGAAAGGGTTAACTAGGGCAGTGATCAAGGGGTTAAAACTTTGTAAGGAGGGGGTACAGGGCTACCCTGAACCTAACACTAACTGACTGTCATACTGCCTGTCACACTGACACTAAATACAGTAATCATACATGTATGATTACTGCATTCAGTGACACTGTGACAGGGGGAGGGGGGGCGATCGGGGGGGTTAAATGTGCCTGTGTGTAGTGTAGTGTTGGTGCAGGACTTACTGTGTGGTGATCTCTCCTCAGCGATGGTGGAAAAAACGCAGAGGGAGAGATCACATCGCTTCCTCCTTCCTGTGTTTACACAGGAGGAGGAAGTGACAGGGCGGGCGGCTGCGCGCGCATTGGCTGAGAGCGATCCGGAGGGGGCGGACAAAAACGAATAGCCGCCCCCTCATCCCGGATCGCTCCTACAGCCACGCGGACCGCCGCATGTACGGGGGGGGTCCGATCGGACCCCCGATCCCCCCCCCCAAGGCACTCACGTATATATACGTTGATGTGCCTGTCGGTGTAATTCTGCCGACGTAAATGTACATGCGGCGGTCCTTAAGTGGTTAAGTGGTTAATCAATTTTTGTAAACAAATACATTTTTGTATTTTTTTTTTACTCTTTTTTGTGATATGTTATGGCACCTGAAAAGTCCCTTCTCCCTATCTTGTTTGCTATCATTTCATGACATATGATATGTTGGTGATAAAAGCATTCTGATAATTTTTGTGTAATTTTGTGGAATTGTCCACAAAACTCTACGTGGATTTAAATAAAGGCTTGGCCTAACAACATACGTTATTGTATGCGTCAAGCAGCTTGCCAGTGTCTCCCATCAATTGCGGGTTGACAAATCTTCTCAGATTCTCCCATCATCATCTGTGGGGTACCAAGTGTGACCACACAACCCCTTGCTGGATTAGTCCTCAGCACACCATGCACTTTATTTAAACCTTATCAACCTGATTACATCAGCTTCCTGGCTCCCTGTTTGATTCCTTGCCTGAACTGAACCTGCTCTTATCTTGGGTTTGCATTGGATTCCCTTGTTGCCAACCTTTTTCATTGTAATACTTTTTGAATTGCTACCTGAGCTTGACCTTGGATTGTTAACCGGTCTATGCTTGCTTTCTATAAACCCTCACCTTAGGACTGTTTATGGACTATGCTTGTTTGATACCTGCCCTGGCCTTGGACTGTCCCAGGTTTCTGCTACCAGCTGCTGTCTACAGCTTGACCAGCCTCAATACTATAGGTACCCTACATTGTAATAGTCAGTCAGTGTGTCAGGGCTGGGCTCATCCCTTCCTTCTCTCAGCTGTCGGGTAATTGCCAGCTCCTATCTCTCCACAGTGACTCACCTGTTGATGATCCTGCTCGTGAGTCCTGTCTACTTAAGCCTTCCAGTTCAGTTGCTCTCTGCCTTAGCCTTGATCAACATCACAGAGACTACTGCGTTCCTGTTGAAGACTTGCTTGGCTGACGTCCCTTCTGACTCCTGTTCCCACTTGCTGTTCTACACGTCCTTCTCTGGCTCTATAACATTTGGCTTGGCTGACTATCTGATCCGGTTCCTGGCTATGTTTTGACTACACTTACTTTGTTTATCTTTTTTATTATTTTTATTAAACAAGTGTGAGTTAACTGTACCTCTGTCTTGGTCTGATTCATGGTTTCTGTCCCAGTCCCAGTGCTGTATGGCTAAAAACCAGGGGTGGACTGACAACTCATGGGGCCCCTGGGAAATAGGAGATTATGGGGCCCCCAGGCATTAGATTATGGGGCCACACAGTATACACACACACACGTACAGTATACACACAGACACACAATTAACATAGAAAAAGAAAAAGGTTGCGCCAACTAAAAAAAACGTATATAATAACGGTATAGTACTTAGTACAGTCCAATATATAAAAGTCCAATACAATAAAGAAGAAGAATATCCGTTCGTCACAGATAACACCCAAGTTTACTTCAGAAAACCGGAACCGCCACCACATGGACTGGAGCTTACCAGAAATAAGCTAGTTAGAAGCCTATAATTGAATCCAATGTAGGTTATCACGGAACCAGATCACACAGCTTCTTGGGGATCCTTATATCATTTGCAGACAGCTAATCACAGGATCCTCATCAGAAAAGATGCAGCGTTGAATAGTCACCAATGAGCATATCATGCAGGGCAGCGGTGAACCATAAACAGAGAAGAAGACCGCAATATAGTGTGATACCAATGCGGTTTAATAAAAATTAGTTAAAAAGCCACTTACATAAAAGATGTAAAGTACAGCAGTAAAATTAGATCCCGGCCGGCATAGATCAGGAGCCCTTCCTCCTTACGCGAACGCGGTGACGTCACTGCACGCACACAATTAACACACACAGTATAAACACACAGTATACATACACACACTAAAAAATGTACGGGAGAGGCAGGGAAGCTATAATCTTGGTATTTTTTTTAAAAACACAGATTTTTACATACTGTCCCTGGTTTTAGTGAGGCTGGCATACCTGATGGGGCTATCTAGTGGCATGGGGCCCTCAGGCAGTGCCCGAGTGCCCAAATGGTCAGTCCACCCCTGCTAAGAACTATAGCATTGTGTAACTAAGACCTGGTGGCAATCAAGTACCGGTAGTCTTGCTTGCCTAAAAACCCAACTCTGGGCAGATAAAACATAATCCTGTGCAGTAGGGGCTGTCAGCTATAGTTCCTGACCCAGACATCGTATTACAGTATGTTTGTTTTATTTAGTAACTATTGGACCCAAAAGGACCAGACTTTTTGAAGTTCAGTTGTCTGTCTTCCAACGTTCTGGGTAATTTTTCATTAAACATTTTTCAATTCTGGATGTTATATTTTGTATTAACAATTATTCCATAAAAAATGAGATCATTGTTCTTGCTAAATTAGTCATGGCTTCTAAAATATCTTTGTTCCTCAAAGTGTAGACAAATGGGTTGAGCATTGGAACCACCGCCGTATACAGAATTGAGAACAAATTGTCCATCTCTTTGGAATGTTCAGATTTTGGTTTAGTGTACAATATAATGATTGGACCGAAGAATATGATCACTGTGATGAGGTGGGAGGAGCAGCTAGAAAAAGCTTTGCGTCTCCCCTCCGAGGATCGGATATTTAGTATGGCGGAGATGATGAACACATAGGAGGTTATAATAAACAAAAAAGGTAAAGCTGTCACATACATGTTCTGAAACACCAGAAGTATGTCTCTGCTTGTAGTATCACTAGAGGTAATGGCATACAATGTTCTCTGCTCACAAAAGAAATGGTTAACATTTTGCGTGGAACAGAAGGATAACAGAGATGTAACTATCACATTAATTATCGCATTAATACCAGAGAAAAGCCAGGAACCCAAAGCCAATGCAATGCATACACCTTTACTCATGAATAAGGAATATTGCAATGGCTTACAGATTGCTACGTATCGGTCATAGGACATGGAGGTCAACACATAAATGTCCCCCGCAGCCGACAATGAGAAGAAGTACACCTGAGTCATACAGGCCGAGAAAGACATCCGGTTGTCCTGTGTCATGAGTATAGAGATCAGTTTTGGCAATGTAACAGAGACATACATAACATCTACAACAGCAAGATTACTCAAAAAGAAATACATTGGAGTTTGGAGCTTAGGAACCAGACACACCAGGGTCGCAATGGTCATATTTCCAAAAACAGTCGTCAGATACATCAGTAGAATGGCTGTGAGAAGGAGACATTGTCCCGTTTCAGAAGTTGAAAATGCTAAAATGTGGAAAATAGTCTCTGTCCCGTTTGAGCATTTCTCCATTCTGCCCCTACGGTGAGTTAGCCAGCAGTTTAATCTGAAACAATATTTGAAAAAGCTGGTTTCAATCATATTTAGAATCAGGGTACCATACAGCCTACCTGGCAGCCCCCTCCCCCTCCTTTTTTTACATACTTTTAGCAGCCTTATTGGAGGATTTGGTGAAATATAAAGGGTCTAAACAGACCCCTGATGTCTCACATTTGAGACAGAAAGGGACTAAGGACAGAGATTCCCCAGTCCTTTTATCTGTAGCCTCAGCTGCACTGGACAGTGAATCAATGAGAAGTGCTCTGAGGCTCCCTGTTCATTCACAAACTGAAGCATTGTAAATTTACTATGCTTCAGTGATGAATGAACAGGGTGAGTGATTGCCGCCAATCGCTCACTGTATTCATTTAGGGAAGGAAGGGGCTGTAAATAGGGTATATTTACCGCATCCCCCATTTTACATCCTGAAACATTCCACTGTGTGCCCCCCAGGGATAGGAGAGGATGGAAGCTGGCAATGCTGCAGGGGAGGGGGCACACAGGAAAGTCCGGAGAGCAGGGGGGTAGGGAGGGTGCTGAAGGTATGCAGATACCAATTCCCCTGAAGTACATCTGGAAAAAGGAAAAGGAGGAGAAGCTGGCAGAGCTGCAGGGGGAGAGACAAGAGCCGGAAATAACTGCTTGGCAGGTGCCGGGGCTCCCCTTTTGAACTAACGGGGCCTGGGCCCAGTACAGGAGGGCTAAATAACTATCTGATCAGCGGCCCTGTTTAGAATTCAAGAAGCATACAATTCTTTGTACAGTGAGGCTTCATCGTGCACATGTAAGAGCAATGCTTACAGCAAACAAAGCAGTTGGGATGCTTTCAGACAGCTTCATGTAGCTTACTTGTAAGGCTTTAAAGCATCCTCCAGCTCCAGTTTAGAGGTGGTAAACACTGATCATAATCCAAATATCAGCTCCGCACTATGAATGTTACTATAGTAAACCTCTATCAGCTGCCAGCACCAAGATAATCAATCTTCATTGAGCACTACGAGCATTTACTATAATATAGAAATTGGGACATTTATATATTTATATATATATATATATATATATATATATATATATATTATATATATATATATATACACACACACAGTGGGTATCGAAAGTTTGGGCACCCCAGGTAAAAAAAAAATATTAATGTGCATAACAAAGCCAAGGAAAGATGGAACAATCTCCAAAAGGCATCAAATTACAGATTAGACATTCTTGTCAAAAAAAGTAAGATTTTATTTCCATCATTTACACAAAAAAAATGGCGTCTGCAAAAGTTTGGGCACCCTGCAGAATTTATAGCATGCACTGCCCCCTTTGCAAAGCTGAGACCTGCCAATGTCCTGGATTGTTCTCAATCATCATCTGGGAAGACCAGGTGATGTCAATCTCAAAGATTTTAAATGCCCAGACTCATTTGACCTTGTCCCAACAATCAGCACCATGGGTTCTTCTAAGCAGTTGTCTAGAAAACTGAAAATAGTTGACGCTCACAAAGCTGGAGAAGGCTATAAGAAGATAGCAAAGCGTTTTTAGATGTCAATATCCTCTGTTCGGAATGTAATTAAAAAATGACAGTCATCAGGAACAGTGGAAGTTAAAGCAAGATCTGGAAGACCAAGAAAAATATCAGACAGAACAGCTCGCAGGATTGTGAGAAAAGCAATTCAAAATCCACGTTTGACTGCACAATCCCTCCAGAAAATCTGGCAGACACTGGAGTTGTGGTACACTATTCCACTATAAAGAGATACTTGTACAAATATGGTCTTCATGGAAGAGTCATCAGAAGAAAACCTCTTCTATGTCCTCACCACAAAAATCAGCGTTTAAACTTTGCAAATGAACATATAGACAAGCCTGATGCATTTTGGAAACAAGTTCTGTGGACCGATGAGGTTAAAATATAACTTTTTGTCCGGAATGAGCAAAGGTACGTTTGGAGAAGAAAGGGCACAGAATTTTATGAAAGGAACCTCTGTCCAACTGTTAAGCATGGGGGTGGATCAATCATGCTGAAGTTAAAGAGAGGATGGCTTCTACAAATGGATAATGATCCTAAACCCACCTCAAAACCCACGGAGGATTACATCAAGAGGTGTAAACTGAAGGTTTTGCCATGGCCTTCACAATCTCCTGACCTCAACATAATTGAAAATCTATGGATAGACCTTAAAAGAGCAGTGCGTGACAGACAGCCCAGAAATCTCAAAGAACTGAAAGGCTTTTGTAAGGAAGAATGGGCTAAGATACCTCAAACATGAATTAAAAGACTCTTGGCTGGCTACAAAAAGTGTTTACAAGCTGTGATACTTGCAAAAGGGGGCAGTACAAGATATTAACTCTGCAAGGTGCCCAAACTTTTGCAGACACCATTTTTTGTTTTCTGTAATTTTGAAAGTGTAAATGATGGAAATAAAGTCTAACTTTTTTGACATATTATAAGAATGTCTAATTTGTAATTTGATGCCTTTTGAATATTTTTCTATCTTCACTTGGCTTCGTTATGCACGTTAATACAAATTTTTACCTGGGGTGCCCAAACTTTCGATCCCCACTATATATATATAAATATATATATATATATATATATATATATATATATATATATATACATACATATATGTATATATATATATACCCACATTTCTTTTTTGCTAATCGCCCTTTATATTTGATCGACTTTAAACACTCATTTATTTATAATTAATCATGCGTATACAGTATGTTGTTATAATGTTTGAGTGCATTATAATTTTTCTTTATTATTCTTTTTTATTTTTTTATTATTCAACATTTTCTTGTTTACCAGTTTTACAATATCCATACATACAACAAGTTTAACACTGATTTTACAGAATATATATTTTTACATTTTTAATTCTTATTTCCAACAATCCCCACCAGTGACTATATACCACAATTAGAAGTACCAACGCAAAAACAAAACACTGGGCCAGATCCAAAGAGCCAGTACGCCGGTGTATCTCCTGATACACCGGCGTACTTTCAAATTACCCGCGTCGTATCATTAGTTTGAATCCTCGTACGCCTTCGGATCTAAGCTGCAATATTTCTGCGCCCGCTGGGTTTGCGTCGTTTTCCATGTCGGGTATGCAAATGAGCTTTTTACGGCGATCCACGAAGTTACGAACGACCGTCGCATTCTCTTACGTCGTCGCTTAGTCGGCTTTTTCCGGCGTATAGTTAAAGCTGCTATTATCTGGTCTATAGTTAGACTTGCCATGTTAAGTATGGCCGTCGTTCCCGTGTCGAAATTTCAATTTTTTTTTGCGTAAGTCGTCCGTGAATAGGAATGTACGTAATTTACGCTACTAAAAAACGACGTAATTTCGCGCAATGCACGGCGGGAAATTTCTGAACGGAGCATGCGCAGTTCGATCGCCGCAGGGACGCGCTTCATTTAAATGATTCACGCCCCCTACCCGCGTTATTCAATTCCGCCACGAGAAATACACTACGCCGCCGTACCTTACGGGCCGAAATCTTCCTGGATTTGACTTAGAGCCAGGTAAAATACGGCGGCGTAGTGTATCTCTGATACACTGCGCCAGGGCAATTGTATGTGGATCTGGCCCACTAGGTTTACTTACCATTTATGCACAGTAGTCCTTTTTGGGTAGAGTATCGTTTTTGGTAAGTTTTGTAAGTGGCGCACAATATATTTACAACAACACAGATCGTAAACTGAAATATTAATAAAGGAATACCTGTCACCCAATAACCCATAAGCAGCTATACAGTATATCACAGATTGAAAAAAAACATTTACATATGATTACAAACAGATGGCTTTATCTATATAATCTAAATCATATATATATATATATATATATATATATATATATACACAGTATCTCACAAAAGTGAGTACACCCCTCACATGTTTGTAAATATTTTATTATATCTTTTTATGTGACAACATTGAAGAAATTACACTTTTCTACAATGTAAAGCAGTGAGTGTACAGCTTGTATAACAGTGTGAATTTTCTGTCCCCTCAAAATAACTCAACATACAGTCATTAATATCTAAACCACTGGCAACAAAAGTGAGTACACCCCTAAGTGAAAATGTCCAAACTGGGCCCAAAGTGTCAATATTTTGTGTGGATGTTGGAGACCTTGTGCTCCTCCACCTTCCGTTTGAGGATGTCCCACAGATGCTCAATAGGGTTTAGGTCTGGAGACATGCTTGGCCAGTCTATCACCTTTACCTCAGCTTCTTTAGCAAGGCAGTGGTCATCTTGGAGGTGTGTTTGGGGTCGTTATCATGTTGGAATACTGCCCTGCGGCCCAGTCTCAGAAGGGAGGGGATCATGCTCTGCTTCAGTATGTCACAGTACATGTTGGCATTCATGGTTCCCTCAATGATCTGTAGCTCCCCAGTGCTGGCAGCACTCATGCAGCCCCAGACCATGACACTCCCACCACCATGATTGACTGTAGGCAAGACACACTTGTGTTTGTACTCCTTACCAAAACATGTTTGAAACCAACTGAACCAAATAAGTTTATATTGGTCCCATCAGACCACAGGACATGGTTCCAGTAATACATGTCCTTAGTCTGCTTGTCTTCAGCAAACTGTTTGCAGGCTTTATTGTGCATCATCTTTAGAAGAGGCTTCCTTCTGGGATGACACCCATGCAGACCAATTTGATTCAGCGTGTGGCTTATGGTCTGAGCACTGACAGGCTGACCCCTTGAACCTCTGTAGCAATGCTGGCAGAACTCAAATGTCTATTTCCCAAAGACAACTTCTGGATATGACGCTGGGCACGTGCACTCAACTTCTTTGGTCAACCATGGCGAAGCCTGTTCTGGGTGGAACCTGTCCTTTTAAACCACTATATGGTCTTGGCCACCATGCTGCAGCTCAGTTTCAGGGTCTTGGCAATCTTCATATAGCCTAGGCCATCTTTATGTAGAGAACAATAATTTTTTCACATCCTTACAGAGTTTTTTGCCATGTGGTGACATGTTGAACTTCCAGTGAACAGTATGAGAGAGTGAGAGTGATAACACCAAATTTAACACACCTGCTCCCCATTCACACCTGAGACCTTGTAACAGCAACGAGTCACATGACAGCGGGGAGGGAAAATGGCTAATTCACTTTTTTGCTAGCGGTTTGGACATTAATGGCTGTGTGTTGACTTATTTTGAAGGGACAGCAAATTTACACTGTTATACAAGCTGTACACTCCCTACACAACATTGTAGCAAAGTGTAATTTCTTCAGTGTTGTCAGATGAAAAGATATAATAAAATGTGAGGGGTGTACTCACTTTTGTGAGATACTGTATAGAGTGGTTGATACAGCCAAACCAGAATAGATCAATTCTGCTTCAATATTTAAAAGGTGCAACCAAAAATTGCTAGACTAGTTTCACGCTCTGAACGAGCTTCTTCTGGAGCTACTGTATATTAATATATATATGTAAAGAAGAAAGAGTACCAATTTGTCACTGAGGTAAGGCAGGTAACACAGAGGTTTACCCAAGGGGTACCCAGTCATTATAGGCAACTACGAATCATAGTAATAAAGCATGTGATACTGGGTAAATTGGACCCTTTTCAGTTTATAAATGGGGTGGGTAGTCACTTACAAAGATATTCCTGATAGATATTTCACTAGACATGTGCCTATATATATATGTTAGACATGTACACACTGAAATATTTTGTTTCGGAATTTTGGTTTCATCCAAAAAATACATTTATTTAGTTACTCCCGAAATTCGTTATTATTTATTTAATTTCATTAAAAAATCCATTCGTACAAAAATCCGAATTAAGGTCGAATCTTTCAATTGAAGGCTTATGGTGTCTATCGAAAATTTGATGAAGCAGCTAATTGTACGACGCCGCAATTGTACATTTCCGGACGAATGCTCCACCCACAAGCTATGGAAGAATTCAAATGTTGTATGACACTAGTAATAATTATATTTATTAATTATTATTACTAGTCAACCAACATTAGAATTCCTCTATATCCTATAGCCCAAGTTGGGGTTTGCCTGAGAAATGTATGTTATCTTCCTGTATTGTTGCTTCTGTTAAGACAAAGATCCGACTTCTGAGACGACTTCCATTGAAATCAATGGGTACAAGTTGCCTACAAGTCAAGTTGAAGTATTACAGGAACCTTTTTTGAAGTTGGAGCAACTGCAGTAGTGTGTATTAAGATGGCTCCATTCACTTACATTGATTTTCTCATGCAGCGTGACCTGAGGCGACTTGAAGACGGATCCAAAGTCATCCCTGTGTGAATGGGCTCTCAAGTGATACGTTTATTAAATGAAAAAACAAAACAAAAGTCCACTCAAGAATCCCACACAGGGGTTTCAACGTCATTCAGACATAACTGAAAATGCAAGCCCACCTGGCTACTCTTCATCGGCACTGCTGCTATAGGTACTGGTCCCTCAAACCACCAGCTATTCCAGGCCTACAGTATTGGATGCACACAGCTTTGGGCTTCTTCAATGCACACAGTGTCAGTGTCTATCTTCACACAGAGACAATCACCCTGCTGGCTATCCTCAAGACCCAAACACAGGGTTGGAGATCCCGTTCCACCCAAGACTCTTAGGCCTCGTACACACGACTGTTTTCCTCCACAGAATTCATCAAGAAACTCAGTGGCAGAGCTTTTTTTGTAGAGGAAAACAGTCGTGTGTATGTTTTTCATCGAGAAAACTGTGGAGGAACTCGATGAGAAAAAAAAGAGAAAATTTTTCCTCGTCGGGAGTCTCAATTTCCTCATCATGTTTCTCGTCAGGCTGGTTTTCGATGAGAAACAAGTTGATGTGTATGCTTAGAAACCCGCGCACCTTCGGTAAAAGTAGCTTTCGTAATGGAAATAGCACATTCGTCACGCTGTAACAGACTGAAAAGTGCAAATCGTCTCTTACCAAACTTTTACTTAACACGCAGAAACATGAGATTAGTAAAAGCAGCCCCAAGAGTTGTGCCAGTGGAATCGAACTTCCCCTGCCGTCTTATGTGTTGTACGTCACCGCATTTGAGAACAACGAGATTTGGTCTTGACAGTGTGTACGCAAAGACAGCTTGTCAAGATTCTCGACAAGCCTGACAAGGAATTCGTCGAGGAAAACGATGTGTCTTTTACTACGAGTTCCTCGGTCGTGTGTACGAGGCCTTAGGGATCTCCGAACTTCGAGTCCTATCCGGAACTAGCAAAACCTGGAGAAGATGGCCAGAAGAGTTCTCTCAATTTTGAATCTACCTTCTGTAGTCTTGCAATCTGCAGATATGCAAACTCTGTGTCCCTTTTATATTAAATTTCATAGGGAGAGAGCCTCGTTCTGCCACAATAGCTAAAAAGACCAATGGGGTCAGTGGGAACTTACCTGAGAGGTAGATATTTCTCATTTATCAAGAAACCTCTAGCAACCTCTGGAGGAAGTTTAGGGCTCCATAGAATTCTGGTTGAGAAACCCTGATCTATGGTGTTGCTGGGTGCCAAGATTTGCTCCCATAGGAAAATGCTAAGGTTTTGACACGTGTTGTGATTTTTTTTACAATATAATTCTCCACAATACTTTTACTAGAGAGGTGATCCCTTGTTCTTCTGGATCAACTGTGAGTATGGGATTGTGTATATGGAATTGTATGATATTTTTTATGTATTTATTTATTTTTATGGTTGAACTGGATGGACTTGTGTTTTTTTTCAACCTGACCAACTATGTAACTATGTAAAGTGCTTCAACAGCTTGTTCAAAATATGCAAATCCTTTAGTGTGCATGATCTGGGCACAGGTACACTTGAACACCTCTATTAACCATTAAAAATGTTCGACATGGGTCGAATTTCGAAGGAATTTTCTTTCGAAAATCTTGCCTAAGATTTTTTGCCCGTACTTCGCACCTTTAGTGGGCTGCAACAATGGCTGATTTTCGTGCGGCCATAGAATTTGAGTAATCGGGCATGTTGGAAATTTTTTGAAAATTTTCTAATCAATGATGGGAGAATGGTGTGAGAAATGTTATTGAAAACGAAATGGGCGTGTGCAAGAAAAGAAAATTTCCAGAAAGAAAAGAAGATTCCCAGCCACAAAAAAAAAAAAAAATTCTGTAGCAACAGAAGGTGAAATTGAAGGCTTGGTTAGTCAAAATTAATGGTGGCACCATCGGATCACAAAACGCACGAAAGTTCTGATTTTCATAAGAAAAGTATTTTTCGAAATTCGACCATGGCTTATGTCAGTCTTTGTGTATCAGATGGAAATGCTGTGAGGATGCAGTAAGATCGGCTCCCATTGATTCTCTTCCTATGTCACATAGAGATTACATTCTCACATGCTCATTGCTAAATCCTGAACTTAAATCCTCCATTTTAAATACCGGTATCTCTAAATGAAATCTGCTTTGCATTCAAGCTTTCTCTATTAGGGCAGAATCTATCCATATTGTATTACATATACCAGCAGAAAATGTTATCTGACGGCGTTTAACTCACTTTGCGCGTCCCAAGTATCTGTCTATGAGAAACCTATAAAGAGGCTTTGAGGCCTGAGGGAGGACATTAATGAAACCTCAGTGGGATTGAGACACGGAATAGAAATTATTGAAATTAATGAATGCACATGAGAATTTAATAACAAAGAAAAAAAAGTTGTTAATACAGAAAAATTACATAGTAACATAATTAAAAAATGAAAGCAATACAAAATACAAAATAAATCCATATTCACATATGTTAACCGCTTCAATAAAGGGCATTTTCACCCCCTTCCTGCCCAGACCAATTTTTAGTTCTCAGCACAGTCGCACTTTGAATGACATTTGCGCGGTCGTGCGACGTGGCTACCAAACAAAATTGACGCCCTTTTTTCCCACAAATACAGATTTCTTTTGGTGGTATTTGATCACCTCTGCAGTTTTTATTTTTTGTGCTATAAACAAAAAAAGAGCGACAATTTTGAAAAAAACACAATTTTTTTTTACTATTTGATTTAATAAATATCAATTTAAAAAATAAAAATAAAAACTTTTTTTCTCTGTTTAGGCCGCAGCATATTCTTCTACATATTTTTGGTAAAAAACAATTTAAAAAAAATCGCAATAAGCGTATAGTGATTGGTTTGCGCAAAAGTTTAGATTTTTTCTAATATATTTTTTTATACTAGTAATGTCAGCGATCTGCGATTTTTATTGGGACTGCGACATTAATGCGGACCCATTGGACACTTTTGGGACCATTCACATTTATACAGCGATCAGTGCTAAAAATATGCACTGATTGCTGTATAAATGTGACTGCCAGGGAAGGGGTTAACACTAGGGGGCGACAAAGGGGTTAAATGTGTTCCCTACTAGTGATTCTAACTGTGGGGGGAGGGGACTGGCTGGGGGAGGTGACTGATCTGTGTCCCTATGTACAAGTAACACAGCATCGGTCTCCTCTCCCTGACAGGACGTGGATCTGTGTGTTTACACCAGGCACGCGCATCGGCAACCCAGTTTTATCCCTATTGTGGGGTCACCAGTACTGAATTTGTATATTGAAATTATATTCCATGTCAACCGTCCCTTCTCCAGAGAGAATAAGTTCAGTGTTCGTAACCTTTCTTCATCACTAATATCATCTAGCCCCTTTATTAATTTTGTTGCCCTTCTCTGGACTCTCTCCAGTTCCAGCACATCCTTCCTGAGGGCTGGAGCCCAGATCTGGACAGCATACTCCAGGTGCAGCCGGACCAGAGTCTTGTAAAATGGGGGAATTTTTGTTTTATCTCTGCATCTAATCCCCTTTTTAATGCGTGCCAATATTCTGTTTGCTTTGTTAGAAGCAGATTGGTGAGCCTGTCATCTACTAGGACACCCAGGTACTTTTCCATTCTAGATTCCCCCAGAGGTTCTCCCCCTAGTGAGTAGATTGCATTCATTTTTTTGCCACCCAAATGCATTATTTTACATTTTTCTACATTAAACCTCATTTGCCATGTAGCTGCCCATCCCATTCATTTGTTCAGTTCTTCTTGCAAGGTTTCCACATCCTACGGAGAAGTTATTGCCCTGCTTAATTTAGTATCATCCACAAATACAAAGATTGAGCTGCTTACCCCCATCCTCCAGATCATTTATAAATAAATTAAATAGTATTGGTCCCAGAACGTAACCCTAGGGGACCCCACTTTCTACCCTGGACCATTCCGAGTACTCCCCATTTATCACTACCCTCTGAACTCGCCCTTGTAGCACGCGCGCTGGCATATAACGCGCACCCCAATTTTAAGAGGGAATTTTCGGGAAAACTATTTTTTTTAGTCCAAAATAAGATAAGCAGCAATGTAAAGCAAGCGACTCAGAGAGCAGCTCCTATGTTCAAGGAGATACCCAGTACCTTAGGGCTTCTAGCTGTCAGCACTCAAAGGTGAAAGGGAGGGAGCTGGAACTCTCACACATAGGCAGCGCTGGCCGGGACTATAGCGCGGCTTAGGGCTTCTGTTCCCAAGTATTTGACAGTCTGTGATGAAGAGGAGGGTAAGGAGACCCTTAAACGCGGTCAGCGCTGGCCGAGACTGAAGCGTGTACCTATGGCATACCTCGGAGGGGAAGGAGGGGGACATGCGCACGCTGGAAATCACCGCCGGAAATCACAGAGCTGTCATCTTCTCTCGGCTATCACTCGGCTGTCACGTCACACACGCACAGTCCCGCCTCTGCCATCGGCATTGGACCATCTCCTGTGACAGACAGAACACTGGTCCAATGCTGGTGGTGGAGGCAGGACTGTGTGTGTGTGACGTGACAGCCGAGTGATAGCCGAGAGGAGATGACAGCTCAGTGATTTCCCCCCTATTTTCAGGGGAAAAAAGTGTGCGGGATACGCGGATAAATACGGTATTCACCCTATGGTCCATGCCAATTGACCTTACGTTGTAAGGTAAATGTTTATGGGGAACTGTGTCAAATGCTTTTGCAAAATCCAGATACACCACGTCTGTGGGCCTTCCTTTATCTAGATGACAGATCATCTCCTCTTAGAAGGTTAATAGATTGGTAATTGGCAGGAACGATTCTTCAAGAATCCATGCTGATTACTGCTAATGATACCGTTCTCATTACTAAAATCTTGTATATAGTCCCTTATCATCCCCTCCAAGAGCTTACATACTATTGATGTTAGGCTAACTGGTCTGTAATTCCCAGAGATGTATTTTGGCCCTTTTTTTTAATATTGGTGCTACATTGGCTCTTCTCCAATCAGCTGGTACCATTCCAGTCAATAGACTGTTCATAAAAATTAGGAACAATGGTCTGGCAGTTACTCGACTGAGTTCCTTAAAGACCCTCGGGTGCAAGCCACCTGGTTCCAGTGACTTATTAGTGTTATGTTTTTCAAGTCTAATTCTAATTCTGTCCTCTGTTAGCCATGGAGGTGCTTCCTGTGATGTGTAATGACTGAGCATAAACACTACAGTTTTGATTACTGAAGCCCCCCGATTCCCTCATGAAGACTGAGGAAAAGAATAACTTTAATACCTTCACCATCTCCCTATCCTTTGTAACCATATTCCCTTCATCATTCTTTATGGGACCAATATAATATGACCTCCCTTTCTTACTATTTATGTACTTAAAGGATTTCTTGGGATTCTTTATTACTCTCCACCGCTATGTGCCTTTCGTGTTCTATCTTAGCTGCCCTGATTGCACCATTACATTTCTTGTTGCATTCTTTGTAAAGTTGGAATGCTGATGATGATCCCTCAGCCTTGTATTTTTCAAAGGCCTTCACCTTTGCTTTTATATGCATTTTTCTGTTGGAGTTAAGCCACCCAGGACTTTTATTAGCTTTTTAAAATGTATTCCCTATTGAGATGCACTGGTTAATGCTCTTATTTAAAGCAGGGGTTCACCCTAAAAAAAAAAAATCTAACATTACATTGAGCTGACCTCTCTGACTGACAGTATGCTGATCTTTTACTTTTTGTCGTCGTACATACCGTTTTATAGCTATATTCACTCCCGGCTTCCGGGTAGTGAATCCCGCGGGAGTGGGCGTTCCTATTCACAGGCTAAGTGATTGACGTGCTTTCCACCGGCGCATACAGCACGTCATGAGTTGCCGAAAGAAGCCGAACGTCGGTGCGCAGGCGCCGTATAGCGCCGTATAGAGCCGACTCGCAGTCCGGCTTCTTTCGGCAACTCGTGATGCGCCATATGCGCCGGTGGAAAGCACGTCATTCACTTAGCCTGTGAATAGGAACGCCCACTCCCAAGGGATTCACTACCCGGAATCCGGGGGTGAAAATAGCCATAAAACGGTATGTACGGCGACAAAGAATAAAAGATCAGCATACTGTCAGTCAGAGATGTCAGCTCAATGTAATGTTAGAATTTTTTTTAGGGTAAACCCCCGCTTTAATATGCTCTTAAAGCATACCCATTTTTCCTCTGTGTTTTTTGTAATCCCAATTATTATCTTCTAGCAAGAATCATATGTATTAAAGATAGTAAACACCAAGTCCATTCAAGTCTTGTAAATCCCCACGTCCTTTTTTCTGGAGAGGAAGAGGGAACAGGAGGAGAGGACGGGGCCACCCATCACAGAGGGGGAGGACTCCATCGCAGCTTACCCAACAAGCTCCACTGTATTACCAGTCAGTACCGAATTACAGAGATCAGCAAGTGAGAGAACAACAAAATTGGAATCGGGGACAGCCACAAAGTCACAGGATGGAAGAAAACGTGGCTGCAGGGCAGGATCAAGAGTTCAGCAAAAAAAGACGTCTGGAAACAGATTAAGTGGCATCTATAATCTGAGTGGAACAGAGCTAACCCATAAAGAAACAAATATATTACAGTTGGGTCTTAAATGTGGCCTCAAACGACCAATCAATAAATTTGATGTGTATATTGACGTCCATCGATATATGCGAAAACTCAGTATTAAGAAATATTTTCTAAACAAAGTCTCGAACCCTGTGGGAGGGAGTGCCAGCGCATCCGTTGCAGTTGACAGTGGATTGAAAAATAAATCTTTATTTAATCCTCCCAATACAGCAATACACCACTTAGAAGTATTTAAGGGTTTGGTATTGAGAGATATTGAGAAGATAATACCAAAGAAGGGTGTAAATCCTAGGTATATACATGAGGGAATAGAAATGCTGGAAAAGAGAAATGATGTAGTAGTTAGACCTGCTGATAAGGGAGGGGGGGTGGTGGTATTATCGAAAGAATATTACACCAGTCAATTAATAGAAATGTTATCAGACGTTGAAACATATCAGAACTTGATTGGAGACCCCACACCAGAATATTATCAAGAGCTAAAACTCCTTGTACAGAATGGATACAAAAGACATGTACTAACTTTGAAAGAAAAGAAGTACTTAATTCCAAGCAGTACCCGGATACCGACTATATACACCCTTCCCAAAATACATAAGGACACCCTAAATCCGCCTGCTAGACCAATTGTTAATGGCATAGGGTCAGTCACCTCTAGGATTGGACAATATTTAGACCAATTTTTACAGAAAAGTGTTAGAGCTACTAAGGCCTATTTGAAAGACACGAAAGATCTGTTACAATCCCTTCAGGAGGTGAAACTAGAGGGTAGAGGAGAGGTATATCTGGTAACTTCAGACGTATCATCACTGTATACAGTGATACAACATGATGATGCGCTATTGGCCCTTAATTGGGCTTTGAGCCAGAGAGAAGATCTTCCTCACCATCAAAAAGTTTTCTTAAGGGACGTTTTAGATTTTTGTCTATCACATAACTACTTTTGGTTTAATAGTTGTTTTTATACGCAGAGAACAGGCGTTGCGATGGGCGCAAGATTTGCGCCCAGCATCGCCAATTTATTCATGGGACAATGGGAGGACAAGTATGTATTTGCAAATAAAAGGCGAGAATTACTCTTTTATAGACGCTTTATTGATGACGTGATCTTTTTATGGGAGGGACCTGAATCCACCTTATGTGAATTTTTAATGTATTTAAACAATAACCCAAATAATATTAAACTTACAAGCCAATGGAGCCGAGAGAAAATAGATTTTTTGGATGTCAGTATCTACAGAAATGGTGATGAATTGGAGACTAAAGTATACTTTAAAATCACTGATCGGAACAGTTTTTTACCTATACAGAGTGGCCATCATCCGGCTTGGCTCAAGAACATTCCGAAAGGACAATTAATGCGTGTAAAAAGGAATTGTTCTACAGTAGAAAACTATGACTCCCAGTCAGAAATATTAAAGGGACGATTCAGAGAAAAGGGATATGATCCCCAAGAATTGGATAGAATTTCTGAAGAAATAAAAAGGATTCCGCGTGATGAGGTGCTGAAGAATGTAATCAAAGCTCCTATTACTGGCACCCATGAATGGGGTTTTATCTCATCTTTCCATACACAATATAGGGAAGTGGAAGCTGTTCTTAAAAATCATTGACATGTCCTATGCCTTGATAAAATTTTAAAACCTGTACTCCCAGAAGTACCGAAATTTATTTATCGGAAAGCACCTAATATGGGAGATAAGGTAGTAAAGAAGGTTCTTAATCCCCCCACAAGACCACCATCCTTTTGGGATAAGAATGGTTTTTTTGCCTGCCGGAAGTGTAAGGCCTGCAGGGTGGTAGCAGAGCCAGTAAGGGGGATTGATAACTTCATATCTACGGTGAATAAAAATGAGTTCCTCATCAAGGAATTTATTACATGTAACATTACTCACGTAGTACATGTTTTATTATGTCCATGTGGGCTAATGTATGTTGGCCGAACTAAGAGGCCTCTAAAGGTACGAATAGGAGAACACATTAAAAATATTAGATTGGGCTTTGAAGATCACAATGTCTCACTCCACTTCAAAATACATCATGACAAGGACCCTAGGGGTCTGAAGTTTTGGGGTGTGGATCATATTAAACAAGCATGGAGGGGATCTAATAGGGTGAGAGAGCTATCAAAGCGCGAAACCCATTGGATCTATTTATTGGACACACTCACCCCTAAGGGGTTAAACGTAGAGTTGGACATTAATTGTTTCATTAGTGATCTTTGAGATATATTTATATATAATTTGTATGTGGTGACAATATAGGGAGGACGACCCGTTTGAGAAATAAGGTTGACCAAATATAGAGTGGCTTTGAGATAAGCTTTATATACATCTATTTGATGGCTATGTAGGTAGAGTGATCAGTTGGAGAAATATGGTAGACCAAATACATATGCTTTAAACACTACCAATTAAAATATGAATATTGATATGTAGAACTGAGAGTGATTTTTGATCACATGGGTTTGATTAAGAAATAATGTAAATATGAGTTCACATATTAGTACTAGAACTCTAATATATAAACTTTTTTCATATTATATATGGATTATTTTATATTTTATATTATATGTAAATGTCCTTTATTTAGAGTGAGCTCATTTAATTTAATTTCATATGGAGAATTCTTTGTCTGAATCTTATTGTATATATATTTTGTTATGGCAATTATCGAATGATATTGGGAGAATTTTTAATATACCGGTCTTTAATCTGTAATCTGGGAGAGTATTAATCTATTTATTATCATGTAGTTGTTTTATTTGAGTATATAGGGACTATGTACAAATAATACTATATGAGATTGTCTTTTTTAATACACTGAATGAGTAATTGAGTGTAAAGACAGCACAGCCCCAGTGAAATAGCAGCCATTCGTTTTCCAGTTTCATGGGAGACTAGGGCAAGCACTGGAGGGGTTAATGTGCTGTCTCCATAAAGTCTTTGATGCCGTGCCGTGAGGTTAAACCCTCAGAAGAAGTCGTAAGACGAAACGTCAGGGATAACCTCACGGCATCAGGAAATAACCTATTGACGCTGTGCGCTCCATCTGCGCTCCATCTGACTCACACACGGAGAGAATTAACGCTGAGAGTGTCTGCGGTAGACGCAGTATACTCTATTGAAATCAGCTTTGTGTGTGTGTGTAACAGGATGGACGGGGCGTCCATTTAATGATTTTTTAAAGTAATTCCAATCATTTGGGACTGTATATGCTACACACTATGTCAAGAGATTTTTGAATAAATGAAAAGAGACGGGATTACACTATTGTGAGCCTTTTTATTTTTTATGAACCCGGACAAGTGTGGATCTTTACAGCACCATTTGGGGAGATCAAACGGAGCGTGAACCTGGAGTGGATTAAAGACACCTACATATAGTGCCTACTATACTCAGCTTTCTGGTGAGTACATATCCGAAAGGGGGCTTGTGATATATGGTGGATGTCAGTTTGGAGTGAAGAGAAAAAAACTTCTGAACCTATATTAATCCCATGGCGATTCGCTTTGCCTGTCTTCCTTATTTCTTATGAACTGTTCGTAGGAAATGATTCATCAGTCGGATGAAATTGATGATTAGCGCTGCTTATAGTGATTTACAAGACTTGAATGGACTTGGTGTTTACTATCTTTAATACATATGTTTATAATTTTAAGCGGCTGCTGAATTTTGAGGTTGATTTTATATATTATATTTTTTTAACCCATTTTTTTAATTGTTTTTACCATATCATTGTTACTTTTCACTACATACATCATCTTTAGGAGAATATTTATGGTGATTAGTGAAATTAAGCTATTCAATTACTTATTAGCTGTCGAGCGCCGAGATAGTGAAAGAAGGCCAGGGACTTCACTACTTTTTTTGTAGCAAGAATCATAGTTTAGGGAAGTCTTTGATCTCTCCTTATGTTTCCTATTTGTGTAATTTATACTAAAACGAATTGACTCGTGATCGCTGTTTCCTAATTTGCCCCATATTTCCACATCCGTGATCAGGTCAGTATTGCTGGTAATCAGTAGGTCTAGAAACGCATTGTTTCTTGTTGGTGCGTTTACCATCTGACTCATGAAATTGTCCTGCAAGACATTTAGGAACTGGTGAGCCTTAGATGAATACGCGGTTCCTTTCACCAAGTCTATATCTGGATAATTAAAATCCCCCGTTATAATGACACTTTCCATTGTTCCAGCCAATTCAAATTGTTAAAGGAGGTCCGCCTCCGCCCTCTGCTTAGGGGGCCTATAGCATACTCCCAGTATTACTTTCCCCTTAGTTTCCTCCCTTTGTAGCTCTGCCCATAAGAATTCCACCTCCTCCCTTGCTCCCTGATGTCATCTCTCTCACATTCGCTTGTACATATTTTTTTATATACAGGCATACCCTTTTTCTTTTTTTACCCTCTCTATCCCTGTGATACAGGGAATATCCTTGAATGGTTGCCAGCCAATCATTAGAGCGGGACATGGTTTGATGTTGCTATCTATGATGTCGAACTGGGTGCTCCACTCTTTCCAGCATCTACCCAACAACATTTCTAGGAAGAAGACAGCCATTTGTCTCAATTCCAGACAGTTTATAATAATGCAGAATAACATGCCCCTTACCCCAGAGCTTTCCCCGTTACGCCATTGGGAGCTGAGATAAGCGCTCACTATGAAGTGATCATCCTTTCCTAGCAATGTTATCAGATGGCTGTGAGAGGGGAAGAGGGGACATCCAGTCCCATCTCATAGCTAGGCTTAGGAAGCGCCCAAATTAATGATAGTGCTCTACAATGCTACTAATTTATTCCTACATAGTGTTTAATAACATTCATTGCACCTTAGGGCTCTTAGGCCCCTTTCACATGTGGGGACCGTATGTCTTCATTTTCATCCATCCGTTGCAGATGAAAACGGGACATACATTGGTCCCTAGACATGTGCATTTCGTTTCGTTACGAATTCAAATTCGGTCGAATTTTTCATTATTCGGAAATTCGGATGCATCCGAATTTCTGAATTACAAAATTAACGAATTTAAACAAATTAAAAAAAAAACGCGAACGAAATTCGAATTCGAAACGAATTTGAAAAGAATTCGAATTGAATTCGAAAAGAATTCGAATTGAATTCGGAAAAAATTATATTCGAATCAAATTCGAAAACAATTCGAATTGAAAACAAATTCGAATGAAAATTGAAAGCAAGTTTGAATCAAAATTTAAAAAATATAAATCGATTTCTAAAAAAGAATACAATAAAATAGAATATAAAATAATAAAACAATAGAATGAAAATCAAAGAATAGTAAAGAACAGAATAGAATTTCATAGAATGTAATCAAATACAATAATACAAATACATACAATTAAATCCTGTTGAAATAATTTCAAATTCGGTTGAAATAATTTCCAATCCGGTGGAAATAATTTCCAATCCAGTAGAAATAATTTCAAATTCTATTGAAATAATTTCCAAAGTGGTTAAATAATTTCAAATTTGGTTGAAATCATTTCCAATACGGTGGAAATAATTTCCAATCCGGTAGAAATAATTTCAAATTCGGTTGAAATAATTTCAAATCCGGTTGAAATAATTTCAAATTCGTTTGAAATAATTTCAAATCCGGTTAAAAAAAATTCCAATTCGGTTGAAATAATTTCCAATCTGGTTGAAATAATTTCAAATCCGGTAGAAATAATTTCCAATCTGGTTGAAATAATTTCAAATTCGTTTGAAATAATTTTAAATTCGTTTGAAATAATTTCAAATCCGGTTAAAAAAAATTCCAATTCGGTTGAAATAATTTCCAATCCGGTAGAAATAATTTCAAATCCGGTAGAAATAATTTCCAATCTGGTTGAAATAATTTCAAATCCAGTTGAAAAAATGTCCAATCCGGTTGAAATAATTTCCAATCCGGTTGAAATAATTTCCAATCCAGTTGAAATAATTTCCAATTCGGTTGAAATAATTTCCAATCCGGTTGAAATAATTTCCAATTCGGTTGAAATAATTTCCAATCCGGTAGAAATAATTTCAAATCCGGTTGAAATATTTTCCAATCCGGTTGAAATAATTTCAAATCCGGTAGAAATAATTTCAAATTCTGTTGAAATATCAAATATCAAAATATGATCGAATTCGAATCCGGTAGAAATATTATCGAATCCAGTAGAAATCTTTTCGAATTCAACCGTTTTTCGAATTCGGTTGAAAACGATCGAATTCGACCGGGTTTTCGAATTCGGTCGAAAACGATCGAATTCGACCGGGTTTTTTTCGAATTTCAAATTTAACGAATTTACCTTAACTAAATTAATTAAATAACGAATAAAAACGAAACGAAACAAAACAATTTTTTTCCTTTTGCACATGTCTATTGGTCCCTATGTGATTGCGGGTGTCAGCGGATGACCACCCGCTGACACCCGTAATCACCCGCCTCCGCAAAGATCCGATTTTTTGGACGGAAGAAAATCCTATTTTTCTTCCATCTGGCGGATCGGATCGGGTGAACACGGACATACGGTCCGTGTTCATCTGATCCCCCCATAGGGGAGAGCAGAGGAAAGACAGGGCGGTCCCTGCACAGTGTGCGGGGACCACCCTGTCAGCCGACGGCTCAGCGGGGATTTTACGGAGGATCCCCGCTGAGCAAAGCGGACACACGGAGGCGGATGATTACTGATCCGCCCGTGTGAAAGGGCCCTTATACACCTGCTGGTTCATTTTCACAAACTTCACTTGCTCAGCAGGGATCAATCCATTGATCTCTGCTGAACCAGCGGATGTCTCTGCTCACTGTGCAGGGATGGACCTGTCAGAGCCCCACTCTCCTCTATAGGGAATCGGATAAAAACAGACCACCTGTACGTTTTCATTCGATCCAACCAGCCAGACGGATGAAAAACTGACAGACCTGAACGGTCCATATGTGTGAAAGGGGCCTTAATGTAACTTTTGGTAACTGAAAAACAAATCATGGTCACCATTAAAAAAAAGTTTAACATTCACAAGTGTTATGCAATGTACTGTATTTGCTTCAGAGTGCAAAAAAACTGACACTTTGTATGGATTACCTGACCTAGGTCCCAGATCATGTTAAACTAACCCTTTAATAGCTATCAGCAACATACTAACATACAAAAAAAGGATAATTCAGTTGTGCATACACCAGTTTATTAAGGTCACTTATACCATTTATTTAGATTGCAAGCTGGTATGCCCTTTTATATGCATGTAATAATTTTACAATAAAATAACAGGATTATATAGCGTCAACAGTGTGTACAGCACTTTACAATTAGTGTTGAGCAGAATATGCCATATTCGAATTCGCGATATATCTCGAATATATAGTCGAATATTCGACATATATTCGCTAAATACGAATATTCGTGATATTTTTTGGAAATGAAATGATTGCGAATTTTCGCTATCGCGAATTGCGAATTGCGAATTGCGAATTGCGAATTGCGAATATTCGAGAAATGCGGAATGGAGCATTCTGATTGGCACAGAATATTCGTGATATATTGCAATATAAAATAATTGCGAATATTCGAGAAATGCGGAATGGAGCACTCTGATTGGCTCAGAATATTCGTGATATATTACAATACACAATAATTGCGAATATTCGGCAAATGCGGAAGGAGCACTCTGATTGGCTCAGAATATTCGTGATATATTACAATACACAATAATTGCGAATATTCGAGAAATGCGGAAGGAGCACTCTGATTGGCTCAGAATATTCGCGATATATTACAATACACAATAATTGCGAATATTCGGCAAATGCGGAAGGAGCACTCTGATTGGCTCAGAATATTCGCGATATATTACAATACACAATAATTGCGAATATTCGAGAAATGCGGAATGGAGCACTCTGATTGGCTCAGAATATTCGTGATATATTACAATACAAAATAATTTCGAAATTTCGAGAAATGCGGAATGGAGCACTCTGATTGGCTCAGAATATTCGTGATATATTACAATATAAAATAATCGCGCGATATCGCTATTGCCGAATAATCGCATTGCGATTTTTTCGGCAATATAAAATGAGCGCTGCAGCTACTCGGCCCAAGGTCTCTAATCATACCAGCAATGCTTTTAGACGTCGATGGGGATCTCTAGGATGTGATCTGTTCTAAAAAAAAATTGAAAACATTCGAATATTCGAAATAGCGAATATTCGCCGCGATATTCGCGATATTCGCGAATACTCGAATATGCAATATTCGTAGCGAATATTCGCAATGCGAATATTCGTGAGCAACACTATTTACAATATAAATGGAGATGATACAGGTACAATACAATAAAATACAAGAGGGTTAAGAGAGGGTTAAGAGGGGCTTGCTTATAAGATCTTAAAATCTAATAAGGTGGGACAAGTGGTACAAAAAGTTATAACTGTGGAAGGTGAGCTGATGGAAGTAATAAAAGTTCAGTTAGTTGGAGGTGTGATAGGCTTCTCTGAAGAGGTGAGCTTTCAGGGATCGCCTAAAGGCATAGGAGATAGCCGGACAGACTAGGGCAGTGAGTTTCAGAGGATGGTAAAAGCTTTGGAGAAGTCCTTGAGATGAACTTGGGAGGAGGAGACAAGAGAACTGGAGAGCAGGGGGTATTGGGGGTCTTCAAGGTGAAAAAGGCCCAGGGACTTAACTACCGTATTTATCGTTGTATAACATGCTGTTTTTACCCCTGAAAATAGAGGGAAGATCATGGGTGCGTGTTATACGCTGATACTTACCTGGCTGCCTGGGGGGGTGGGTGTGGCAAGTGCCACCAGATTACACAGATGGATCTCCTGTTTATTTGTCGCTCAGTCATACACAGTCCCACCTTATGGATGGCACGTAGGATAGATGTCATATGCCCCTGGCATTGGACCGGTGTTCTGTCTATCCTACAGTATGAGCTGTTCAGGAGGTGGGACTGTGGATGACTGCAGTAAACAGAGAATCCATCTGTGTAGTCCGGCAATGGTGAGGCTGCGCTGATTGTCAATATAGAGGCTGCAGATGGGCACTAATCAAGCTGCATTGATGGGCAATTAAGGGGCTGCAGATGGGCACTGATCAGGCTGCAATGATGGGCAATTAAGAGGCTGCAGATGGGCATTGATCAGGCTGAATTGATGGGCATCATCAAGGCTGCAGATGGGAACTAATCAGGCTGCATTGATGAGCAATGAAGAGGCTGCAGATAGGCACTAATCAGGCTGCACTGATGGGCAATACAGAGGCTGAAGATGGGCACTGATCAGGCTGCAATGATGGGTAATGTCAATGCTGTAGATGGGCACTGATCAGGCTGCATTGATGGGCATTGTCAAGGCTACAGATGGGTACTAATCAGGCTGCACCAATGAGCAATGGAGAGGCTGCAGATTGGCACTGATCAGGCTGAATTGATGGGCAATGTAAAGGCTGCAGATGGGCACTGACCCTTATTTTGCTTCAAAGTACTTTATCTAAAATGTAAGTTTTTTTTTTCTGAAACATCCCTCTTAAAATTAAGGTGCATGTTATGCACCAATAAATACGGTAGTTAACATTGTGAAAAAGACAATAGACATTATATAATTCCTTTACTTTTCCAATGTTTTTTATTGGTTTTTTAAAAAGACAAATTTGGTGTACAAAAAACTTGTAAACTATAGCCTTAGAACTCTCTTAGGGTAGATTAACTAAGGGCAAATAGGCTTTGCAGTTTCACCTTTACAATGGAATTTTGCCTTAGCTTAGTGAATGAGGTGAAGCCCTGACTTTCATCATCTAATTATGTGCAAGAAAAAAAAAAAAAAATTTTCCCTTGCATATGATTGGGTATTCTTTGAAAATTGGATTTTCACCACATTCAATAAGCTAAGGGAAAATTTCCTTGGAAAGTGAATGGCCTATTTGCCTCTAGTAAATCAACCCCTGCATAGAAATGAAAGACTGGGTTCACACTATTGTGAATTAGATGCAGATTTTCTTCATCCAGATTGCATGTCAGAAGATTGTGGCCAGCTCTTTATAGAGCCGGTTCACACATCTATAGAGAAGTTCCAGTGCGAATTACACAGTCCTGTGCATCTTCTAGTCCAGGGGTCTCCATACTTTTCAAGCAGAGGTCCAGTTTACTGTCTTTGGGGCTTCAGGGGGCCGGATTCTGATCAGTAGAGGTAGAAAATGCCTCAGGGCTGAGAGTCAGTGAGAATAAACATGTCCCCAGTGTTGGTGGGCAGTAGGAGGAGGAATAGTGGAGGAATAGTGCTCCATCATTGCTTTTAGTGGAAGAAATAGAGCCCCATTGTTGGTGTCATTGGGAGGAATAGTGCCTCATATCATTAGGAGCAATACTGCCCCAAGGGTCAGATAAAGGCTAGCAAAGGGCCACATCCGGCCCTCGGGCCGCAGTTTGGAGACCCCTGTTCTAGTACATTTCAGGTCCAAATTCAACAAAAAATGTGGGCTGAAATCGGACCTGAAATGATGTGTTGAATGCGGTGTGAATCCAGCCTCGATGTAGTTATTGTGGTGTCCATCTGATCAAGCCATAATAAAGGCCCAAGCCAACAACAGACATTATTGTATGTGTTCGACAGACAGCTAGATCAGCTGTGGGTTAACAAGTCTTCTGTGATTCCCAGCTTCTCCCATCACCTGTAGGGTAATGAGCCTGACCACACAACCCCTAACTGGATTGGTCCTCAGTCCATGAGGCCCCTTATTTAAACCTTTTCAACATGTGCTTGTGATAGCATCAGCTTCCTAGCTCCCTGTTTGTTTCCTTGCTTGACCCAGATAGGCTCTTATCCAGGGTTCCTTTGTTGCTGACCCTTGTCTTGTACCCGGATTACTCTTTGGGTTGCCTTCTGAACTTGACCTTGGATAGGTAACTGGACTATACTTGCTTCCTACTAACCCTCACTTCAGAACTGCTTTCAGACTACGCGTGATCGCTACATGCTCTGACCTTGGACTGTCCAAGGATTCTACAACCAGACGCTGTTTCCTGCCTGAGCAGCCCAAGACTACAAGTACCATTCCCTGTCTAAATCACTCAATCCCAGTGCTGTCTGGCCAGGAACTATAGCATTCATGTTCTAAGACCTGGGGGGAAACAAGTAGGCCTGCTTAACTTAAGTGAGCGAGGCTGCTCTAAGCAGAAGAAAGACCATCTAGTTCCTGACCTAGGCATCAGGCTATGAGTATATTTGTTTAGTTTTATGTATATTGGATCCAAGAGGACCAGACTTTATTGAAGTTTAGTTGTTTGTCTTCCAATGTTCTGGGTAATTTTTCATTAATTCAATTCAAGATGATATATTTAAAAACAAATATTAATTGTTTGAAAAAACTAGATTTTTGTTCTTGCTAGATTAGTCATGGCTTTAAAAATATCTTTGTTCCTCAAAGTGTAGACAAATGGGTTGAGCATTGGAATCACCGCCGTATACAGAATTGAGAACAAATTGTCCATTTCCTTAGAACTTTCAGATACTGGTTTAGTGTACAATATAATGACTGAACCGAAGAATATAATCACTGTGATGAGGTGGGAGGAGCAGCTAGAAAAAGCTTTGCGTCTCCCCTCTGAGGATTGAATATGCAGTATGGCGGAGATGATGAACACATAGGAGGTTATAATAAACAAAAAAGGTAAAGATATTGCATACATATCCTGAAACACCAGAAGTATGTCTCTGCTTGTAGTATCACTAGAGGTAATGGCATACAATGTTCTCTGCTCACAAAAGAAATGGTTAACATTTTGAGTGGAACAGAAGGATAAAAGAGATGTAATTATCACATTAATTATTGCATTAATACCAGATAAAAGCCAGGAACCCAAAGCCAATGCAATGCATACATCTTTACTCATGAGTAAGAAATATTGTAATGGCTTACAGATTGCTACGTAACGGTCATAGGCCATGATGGTCAGCACATAAATGTCACCCGCAGCCGACAATGAGAAGAAGTATATCTGCGTCATACAGGCCGAGAAAGACATCCGGTTGTCTCGTGTCAGGAGTATAGAGATCAGTTTTGGCAATGTAACAGAAACATATATAACATCTACAATAACAAGATTACTCAAAAAGAAATACATTGGCGTTTGGAGCTTAGGAACCAGACACACCAGGGTTGCAATGGTCATGTTTCCAAGAACAGTCAACAGATACATCAGTAGAATGGCAGCGAGAAACAGATATTGTCCCGTTTCAGAGGTGGAAAATGTTAAAATATGGAAAATAGTTTCTGTCACATTTGAGCAATTCTCCATCTTGTCTCGGAGTTCGCTAGCTACTTGCATAAGTGTATTGTAAGGAAAAGAGAATGCAAAAAAAAGAACAAAAAAGTACAACTTAAAATGTATTCACATTTTCTTTTATTTAGAAAAATATTTAAAGAGTAACTCCACTTTTGTTGAGGAAAAAACGTTCACCTCTGGGTGATCTATGTACATTTTGAATGGATTTTGACCAACTTTGATGCAGAATCCTACTTTTTGTTATTTTTAAGAAATCTCTGTGTGTTTGTATCCATGTTGTAAGTGAATCTAATGGGAGTGGTTTCATAATAATAAATCAGCAGGGTCTTAAATCAGGGCCTTAGACATGATTTCCTATTTGGGAGTATTTTACCAAAAATTACATTTTCGTTGCAGAGGATGCCTGAAAATAAATGAGCCAATCACACAAGCAGTAAATCATGTTTCTGGGGGGCCTTTTGTATAATATATGTGTACAGAACACCTTCAGGTGGCCATATTGCATTTTACAGAAAATTATAGTGGCTCCAGATTAAAAAGGAAAGGATATATATATATGGAAAAGACACAAATAGCAGAGACGAAAGAGCTGCACACTCCGAAAACGAATGTAAGTGGAAAATTTCCCCAGTGGGGCTTTAGACAGCAATGTAACAAGATCAGAAATTCGAATAATTCGTACACACGAGGCAATCTATTTGTTCCAATCGGTCGGACCGACCGATTCGAACAAATCTGTCTGATAGGATTTTGGTTTGCTCGCGTGTACACACGAGCAAACCAAAATCCCCGCCAGCAGACGGCGCGCTGACGTGTCGGTGACGTGGCGGTGACGTTGACGTCGCCACGTCACCGCACCAGGAAGTAAAACACTTCCGCGCATGCGCCGAATCCATTCGGCGGTGGTGCGAGACGACATGTCTGCTGGTAAGTGTACTAACCAGCAGACATGTCGGGCGGACGGATTCCCACCCGATAGATTTCAAAGCATGCTTTGAAATCTGTCGGGTGGCCAAATCTGTCGGCTCAGCCGTACACACGATCAAATCTGTCTGCTGGGACGGTCTAGCAGACCGTTTCCAGCAGACAGATTTGATCGTGTGTACGAGGCCTTAGGGATGATCACACACAGGTGCCAGTGAACTCCCCCTCCCCCACAGGAAAGATGTGCAGGCTGCTGAGAGAAAAACAAACAGCCCACGTGTGGCTCCCTTGGCTTCCCGGAAGGCTGGGGAGCCCCGAACAGCGTCGTCAACTCAGCTGCAATAAGTATGACGTCATGGCGACATGCGCACATAGCATGAAGCGCATGCGCACCTCGCCACAGGCAGTCCGGATGTGAACACGGGACGCCGCTGGCCGGGCGAAGCTGATGTCAGCGGCCGAGAGTCGCCACTCAGTCGCCAACTGGAGCAGACAAGGGGGACACAGACAATGTCTCATCCCCCCCGCCCCACCGGGAAGGGGTTGAAACTAAATCCTAAAGGGGGAGGGGGGGCACAACCCAAACCCCACCAGGATACCAACAGCCATGGGTCAGAATAACATAGTGTTGAAGTCATGCCTGTATGGTTGGTAATTGATCATTGGATCACAAAGTAAAAAAAAGAAAACTGGATATTGTTCTTCAATAGATTTATATAGGAGCTGTGTGTTGTTTCCTGACTCCAACCTCTTGCGTATATATTGCCAAGACAAATACCCTGTTGGATATTTGTGCGTGATGCAGTATAGGAGTCTATATTAGATGAATTCATGCAGGGGGAAAAGATGGAATTCTAATCTGATCCCTCAAAGCAAGAGTTGAAGAAAATGCTAAAAACCACACAGGTCGTGTCATATCTCTGATGTGTCAGGGGGAAACCAAAAAGACCCAAAAAGATACAAATATGGAAAAGACACACACAGCTGAGACGAAAGAGCTGCACACCCCGAAAACGAATGTAAGTGGAAAATTTCCCCAGTGGGGCTTTAGACAGCAATGTAACAAGATCAGAAATTCGAATAATAAAAGGAGTTGTTTATTGGAAGAATAATCCAGTAGCATGAATAAAATACAGTAGAATCTAATCTGGTCCATGATACAGTATATGTACACTACAAATTCAATTTAATGCAATAAAAGAACATAATTGTGCACATCGTTACATAGCATATGCAATGGGGTGTGCCAGCACCGATGCGTTTCGACCTCTGTTCGGTCTCCTCAGGGGGACAATTGGCTCTAAAAAATATAAACATACATTACATTACATATATTTAAAGTTTAGAAAAACGTCATACATATCGTTAAAAAAAAATCATAATGGTATATTTACCACTCAACTGTGAAATAACTATTCATGTGACCAGAGATAATAATGCTGTTGAAGAATCCAGGGGGCTGGATTGCCACCCACATCCCCCCCGAAGCACCACCGAGAGGGAAAAGGGGATCGCCCCAATGGGCTTGCAAGGAGCCACACAGAAAACGTCCACTAAAAAGAGGAGGAGTCGGCACCTGTGAAGACCACCCAAATAATAGCCATGTGTTAGTGAAAAGATTAAAAGAGTAAACTCATAGCATATTAAGCCAGATTCACATTTTCTATTATTTAGAAAAAATATTTAAAGAGTAACTCCACTTTAGTTGAGGAAAAAACTTTCACCTCTGGGTGATCTATGTACATTTTGAATGGATTTTGACAAACTTTGTTGCAGAATCCTACTTTTGAAGAATTCTCTGTGTGTTGTAAGTCAGGGGTCGCCAAAGTGTGGCACGAGGGCAAGATGTGGCCCTTTGCTAGCCTTTACTCCGGCCCTTGGGGCACTATTCCCCCAACTGATATGAGGCACTATTCCTTCAAATGACACCAAGGGGGCACTATTTCTTCTACTGATATTAATGATGGGATACTACTCCTCCTACTGACCACCAACCCTGAGGCCATATTTATGCTCACCGGTGCTGGGCCCGAGACATTTTATGCCCCCGCTGGCTACAATTCGGCCCTCCTAAAATCTGAAGGACAATAAACAGGCCCTTTGTTTGAAAGGTTTGGAGACCCCTGTTGTAAGTGAATCTAATGGGAGTGGTTTCATAATAATAAATCAGCAGGGTCTTAAATCAGGGCCTTAGACATGATTTCCTATTTGGGAGTATTTTACCAAAAATTACATTTTCGTTGCAGAGGATGCCTTAAAATAAATAAGCCACTCACACAAGCAGTAAATCATGTTTCTGGAGGGCCTTTTGTATAATATATGTGCAGCCCTCAAAATTTCCACTCGCCTACTAGCATTTGGCGAGTGGATTTAGGCTGGGGGCGAGTGATGACAGGGCTGCATGACCAATCTCCCTCCAATCTGTACCTACACATAGACCCCCGATGCGATTGGCAGCCGAAGAGGAAAGGTGCATGCTCGAGAAAAGTAGTCTGGTGAGCCACACACAGGCAGAGCAGTACACATGTGCTCTCCTTACAATTCTCATTAAGCCATGGGACCTAACAGTATGACCTCTCTGAGCCTGCCCCCCTCCCCCCGACCAATGTAGCCGCAGAGCAGAAAGTAATGAGTGAGGTGGAGGATTGTGAAAATGACCACTCCGGGTGTCCCAGGTAGGCAATGCAGCGCTCACTGAAAGTTGCCCTGACATCAGAGCGGCAGCCTTCCAGTTTGTGCAGTTTTCTTCTCCGTGTGCTCTATGTAAGTGTCCAGCAGTTCAGCCTGAGCACTGCAAGCAGACTCGGTGCTATGGTGTCAATGGCTGTGCAGTTGGAGCTGGATTGTACTCCCTCCCGCTGTGCTGCATCTCCTCTCCTCACTGCCAGCCTGAATAAAAGGGGGAAGTGGGGACATGCAGGGGCTCCTGATGATGAGATGAATAGGAGAGGGAGAGAGAGAGAGAGAGAGAGGGGATGGATGGGAGTTGCAGAGGAGACTGGATGGATGGCAGTTGCAAGAGAATGGGGAAGAGACCTTGTTCTAGTGCCCTGTCCCTCTGGTCTGCCCCCAGTGCCCTGTCTTATTTTGTTAAAGTTGTTGGTAATATTTAATTGTGTAACTTGATTTTGCATAAGACATTTAACAGTGTCATTCCATGTTCATTCCACTGTTTAGGGGGCAGTGTATGAATGGGCTGTTAGGTGGCGCAACTGGTGGCGAGTAACTATTGAGGCCTAGCTAGTAGCTCAGGGCTTGAAATTTTAAACCCTGATATGTGTACAGAACACCTTCAGGTAGCCATATTGCATTTTACAGAAAATTTGCATAAAATTGGTGCGATTCAGAGATCCATATGTATCCAACTCTCCGAATCACAGTGGTAACAAATTTTCACGAATAAAAAAAACTAAAAAATAAATAAAATAAATTATAATGAAAACAACTCATTCATTCATATTCGTTTGTTTCATTCGGATAACATGATGTAATAGGTTGGGCCTTTTGTTAATGTTTGAAGCATCCAAGTGTGAAAATTCTTATAAAATTATTTTTGTCTTGGAGTTGGGAGACTATTCGTTTAACTTATATGTACACAGTCCAACAAACAGAGTCAGTTGGGAAAAAGGAAATGTATTAAACTTCTTAACCTCCCTGGCGATATGATTATCTCTGATTTTTGCGTCTCAAAGTCGTACATTATTTTGCATGGAAATTTGGCGTTTTATAGTGTAGGCCTGTAATTCTTAGGAATAAATCTGTCCAAACAAGAGTCTAGTAGACATCCCAGGTATGATAAAGTTTGAAACGCAAAATCCTAAATTATAATATAATAAATAACTATAAATAATTATAAAAAATAATAATATACTGTATATACTCGAGTATACGCCAAGTTTTTCAGCACATTGTTTTGTGCTGAAAATGCCCCCCCTTGGCTTATACTCAAGTCACCTTTTTGCGCCTGATCTCCCGGATTTTGGGGACCAGTTACCAGCCAGCCGTAGGTCCCTTGGACCCCAAACTTGGCACACATATAGCCCCACTCTTTCTCTACAAGTGTGCAAACTTTGTTTTCCAGTGGACCTATGGCCAGGGAGCACCGATTTTTCAAAGCCGGGCACCCCTTCCATAGACTCCAATGTTAAATGGTAATTTCTCTGGTAACTTTGGGGACCCGGTACTTGGCATGACATGTAGCCACAGTTCTCCCCTATAAGTGTGCAAAGTTTGCTGTCTAGGGGACCTACGGCCAGGGAGCACCGATTTTTCAAAGCCGGGCACCCCTTCCATAGACTCCCATGTTAAACGTAAGTCTAATCATGGGCACAGTGAGGCATGGGTGCAGTGAGGCATGGACGCAGTGAGGCATGGGCACAGTGAGGCATGCGCACAGTGAGGCATGGACACAGTGAGGCATAGACACAGTGAGGCATGGGCACAGTGAGACATGGGCACAGTGAGGCATGGACACAGTGAGGCATGGACACAGTGAGGCATGGGCACAGTGAGGCATGGGCACAGTGAGGCATGCGCACAGTGAGGCATAGACACAGTGAGGCATAGACACAGTGAGACATGGGCACAGTGAGACATGGGCACAGTGAGGCATGGGCATAGTGAGGCATGGACACAGTGAGGCATGGACACAGTGAGGCATGGACACAGTGAGGCATGGGCACAGCGAGGCACGGGCACAGCGAGGCATGCGCATGGACACAGTGAGGCACAGTGAGGCATGCAGATGGACACCCTAGGCTTATACTCGAGTCAATACGTTTTCCCAGTTTTTTGTGGTAAAATTAGGTGCCTCGGCTTATATTCGGGTCGGCTTTTACTCGAGTATATACGGTAATAAAAAAAAATATTCAATAATGTAATCAAATCAAAAACACAAAAATGTGTCCAAACAAGGGTGCAATATTACTAGTCACTCTAATACTAGAAACTGAATATTGGCTTAGTAAACATCCCTGGTATGAAACATTTTGAAACATGGGACTATACAAAGTCAGACGTCACAATCAGAACAATGGAAAGCGTCCCCTTTCGTCAAAAGCTGTTTTAGACCATCTAGAAACAGCGATCGTGAATTAAAATCACTTGCAGAATTGAGCGATAGTAAATCTTGGCGAGAGCGACAATTCTGCGACTGAACTCGGTGACGTGTGAACTTGGCGCTCTATTGACTGTGGTTCAGATCACGCAGCGCTGAGCTCAGTCGCAGAATCGTCGCTGTCATCATTTCCAGTGTCTGATAAAGAATTTCCCAACAAATCGCTATCGCTCAATTCTGCTATCGCTGTTTTCAAGCTGGTCTAAAACTGCAAAGGGACACCTTTTTTGGTTGCCATGGACATGGTTTCCAGGCAGAAAGTAAGGTGCATGCAGGGGGGCACTAGGGGGAAAAACTGAGGTGAAATGATTTGATTGTCAGGGCTGGTCTCAGAGCAGGCCGCTCAGCTGTCGGTTAATTGCCAGCTAAAATCTTTCCCACAGTGACTCACCTGATGATGATATCCTGTTCATCAGTCCTGCTGGTGACTTAACCACTTCGGCTGTCAAATGACCGGGCCACTTTTTGCGTTTCGGCACTGTGTCGCTTAAACTGACAATTGCGCGGTCGTGCGACGTGGCTCCCAAACAAAATTGACGTTCTTTTCTTTCCACAAATAGAGCTTTCTTTTGGTGGTATTTGATCACCTCTGCGGATTTAATTTTTTCCGCTATAATCAAAAATAGAGCAACAATTTTGAATAAAAAGCAATATTTTTTACTTTTTGCTATAATAAATATCCCCCCAAAAATATATAAAAAAAATATTTTTTTCCTCATATTAGGCCGATACGTAATAAGCAATAAGGGTTTATTGATTGGTTTGTGCAAAAGTTATAGCCTCTACAAAATAGGGGATAGTTTTATTGCATTTTTATTATTATTTTTTTTACTAGTAATGGCGGCGATCTGCGATTTTTTTTTGTGACTGCCACATTATGGCGGACACATCGGACACTATTGATGCTATTTTGGGACCATTGTCATTTATACAGCGATCAGTGCTATAGGAATGCACGGATTACTGTGTAAATAACACTGGTAGGAAAAGGGTTAACGAGTAGGGGGCAAGGAAGGGGTTAAGTGTGTCCTAGGGAGTTATTCTAACTATGTGGGGGCTGGGCTCCAAGTGACATGACACTGATCACTGCTCCCGATCACAGGGAGCAGTAGATCAGTGTCATGTCACAAGGCAAAACAGGGAGATGCCTTGTTTACACAGGCATCTCCTCGTTCTGCAGCTGACAAGATCGCGGGACACTGGTGTACATCGAGTCCGTGGGCGCGGTCACGGAGCTCGCGGCAGGGGCACGTGCGCACCCGGGCGGTGGCAAATTCAAAGCAACATACCTTTACCATAGGTGTGCGCAGCCTATTGTATTAGGGCCTGCACCCCAAAGCTCAGACACATGGTACCAATCACTGTTTTCATTCAGAAAGGTAAGGGGCTTGTAAAAGACATTACAACTTCCCCCACTCATTCCGAAACATCATCTGCCAGCCGGAGCAGCCAGTGGGAGAGGAGGGAAGCTTGCAGCACTGCGGGAGTTGGCATGGGACGCTTGGGGTGACTAGGGTGTGCCTGGGCGCACACCTATGACCTCTACGTTGCTTTGCGCAGCCGTGCCATTCTGCCCACGTATATATACAGGTTGCGGTCGGCAAGTGGTTAAGCTGTTGAGTTCAGTCCCTCTCTGCTTTCACCAACATATCCAGAGACGTCCCTTCTGGTTCCTGATCCTGCTTGCTGTTCCATTACGCTGACGCTCTGGCTTCCTGATTTCCTGGCCTATCACATGAAAGCAAGGAAAAAAAAAACAGCATTTTTGTTTGAACATGATTGCATGATGAAGTGAATAGTTCTTCACCTCATTCACCAAATACCGGGATACTAACCTTGCAAAGTTGATAGCCTATTTGCCTTTAGTAAATCAACTTCAATGCCTTCTTTTGTCACATTTCCTAATCCAGTCTCCTGATTGGCCACTGATGAGGTCATCCCTTTGCTCTCCCCTCTTTTAAGCAAGTTCTATTGGATGACTGGCAACATTAAACAATGCAAAAGTCTAAACATCTCCTACCTTTCTCAGTTAAAAGAGAAGTATGAGTTTGCTTTTTGTTTTTTGTTTTTTAATCATACTTACCTAGCTGGATGAGGCATCTGTCCCCTGCCAGCTAAGCCTCGTACACACGATCAGACTTCCAACTGAGTTTTCTGCGGATTTTTGTCCGAAGGGCGTTGGCCGTGAACTTGGTATGCATACACACCGCAGGACTTTTTCAGCCAACAAACACGAACATAGTGACGTAATAGACGTACTACGTGGTTTTTCGGCTATTTGCCACCACCCTTTGGGCAACTTCTGCTATTGTTGTCTGATCTTTAGCATTGGTTCTAAACGTGCGTGTTTGGACTTAAGTACGATGGACTTGTGTACATAGTTACATAGTTATTCAGGTTGAAAAAAGACACAAGTCCATCCAGTTCAACCACAAAAAAATAAACAAACAAAATAAAAAACACAGTACAATCCCATACACCCAACTCCATACCCACAGTTGATCCAGAGGAAGGCAAAAACCCTATTATCCTTCATCGGACATTTGTTGCCGGAAAGTTTGTCCGTTTGCACAGCGAACATTTGTCCGATTAAAAAACACAAAAAATTTGTCCGATGGAGCGTACACACGGTCGGACTGTCTGATAAAACATGTCCGTCGGACATTTGTTATAAAAAAAAGTCAGATTGCGTGTATGGGCCTTAACACTGAGAATCGAGCGATCAAACACTGCTGATCGCTCGCTTCTCACAGCTCCGTGAGCTGGTGACTGTCAGTCACCGTTGCCAACCGTCCGTATTTTTACAGACAGTCCGTAAAAATTTACACTTTTTTCCCCTGTTCGTAAATGTCCGTGGTTTGCGGGAATGCGCCAGTAAAAATAGGCGAGATCGGTTGGGCGTGGAACTGCGCATGGAGATTGGAGGCAGGGGGTTATGGTGGCTGTGGTTGCACCGCAGAGGGGGATGGAGGCAGGGGGAGATTGGATGCAGGGGGTGTTAGTGGCAGGGGGTGATTGGAGGCAGGGGGTGTTGGTGGCACCGCAGAGGGGGATGTTGACATCGCAGAGGGTGGGGATGGAGACAGGTTTTGTTGGTGGCTCCGCAGAGGGGGATGGAGGCAGGGGAAGATGGAGGCAGGGGGCCTGGGGGTGATTGGAGGCATAGGGAGATTGGAGGCAGGGGGAGATTGTGGCACCGCAGAGGGGGTGAAGGCAGGGGGTGTTGGTGGCAGAGGGGGTGAAGGCAGGGGGTGTTGGTGGCAGAGGTGGTGAAGGCAGGGGGTGTTGGTGGCAGAGGAGGTGAAGGCAGGGGGTGTTGGTGGCAGAGGGGGTGAAGGCAGGGGGTGTTGGTGGCAGAGGGGGGTGGAGGCAGGGGGTGATGTGACTAAACAATTTGCCCTTATTATACCGAAAATAACAAAAATATGTTTTCTTACCTTAATATCTACCGTAAATCACATTGCTATTTGCCTAGCGTACTTGTTTGTAGCCTAAATACTGAAATTTGCACCTAAAAATGTAATTTAGTAACTTTTGTGAAATGCCAGTAAAAATGGGGCTTCTCCAGTAAATTTCGGGTGTCGTGCCAGTAAATTTCAATCTGGTAGGTTGGCAACACTGCTGCCAGTGGAGGGGGCAGGGGCTGCCAGCTCAGGCTCTCAGCAGTTTCCTGAGAGGCTCAGCCCGGTGTCGGTCCAGGCATGTGGGCGGATCATGACCATATGGTCGCGATTCTTCCCAAGCCTGTACCGGTGTCTTGTCGAGCTAGTTCCCCTATCGATATGGTTCCCTGCTTGACTGTGCAGGCGCAGACGAAGCCCTTATAAATCTCCGAACCTGATCGTTAGGTGTACACGGCTCATGGGCTTGGGGCGGCATCCAGGCTCATTCCTTACCATCCCTGTGGACTTGGAGGATGTTAAAAAAAAGAGGCAGGAGGCCGAGCAAGCGTAGCGAGCCGCCCGAGCGAAGCGAGGACGTGAAGCCCGACTGGCCACTTACAGCGAATTCCACGTCATGTTGGACCTGTTGCTACACCTGAAAACAGCTGATCAGGTTCGGTGATTTCCGTTGGCTCAAATTGCGCCTGCGCAGTCAAGGGGGGAACCATATCGATAGGAGGAACCATATCGGCAGATCGCCGGCTGTGCTTCATCCTGCTGTCTGCTGAAAACGGATCAGGAAAACCGAACTGCACTCCTGTGATCTTCGTGAGAAGAACAGCCAAATGAGCTTTGGCTGTACTTCTCCTTTAAAGTATAGATATGCAGGAAACTATTATACCATTTTTTTAAATCATAATAACAGTAATAAAAAATTATATTTTTTTATATGTGCATGTAGTTTTAGGTTAATCTGTTTCTTTAAGAAAAAAATTATTATGGTCGTAAATGCTTACTACAAAATCTTCGAACTAAATAATACATTTTAAATCTCATTACAATGAATCAGCTTTGCACACATGTTTTGTTTTTTTTTAGATGGCTAAATCTAGAAATTACTGCAAATATTATTATTTTTTTTAGTCACGGGCAGCATGTAACACTCACACAGGAGGTCGGAAATATTTGTCTATGTGATGATCACATCTATAAAGGAGTTCTGAGGCCTTATGCCACGTACACACGATCATTTTTTGTGATGAAAAAAAACGACCTTTCAAGTGATGAAACAAAACAACGTTTTTCAAACTTCATTTTCCAAAAGGACGTTGCCTACACACCATCGTTTTTCCAAAATGCTCTAGCAAAGCGCGGTGACGTAAGACACGTTCGACGGCACTCTGTTCCATTCAAGCTCCGTCTCATAACTTGCCTCTGAGCATGCACGGCTTTAAAAACGTCGATTTCAACATCGTTTTGCCCACACACCATCACTTTTTATGACACAAAAAAACGACGTTTTGAAAAACGACACCAAAAATTCAAGCATGTTGGAATTTTTTTTGGTCGTTTTTTTGAAGACAAAAAACGACGTTTTGCCCACACACGATCAATTTAAATGACGTTTTAAAAAACAACGTTTTTTTTCATCGCAAAAAACGACCGTGTGTACACGGCATTAGAGACACAAAAAGGTCCCATCTGGGGGATTTAGAAATAGATATTGCTAAAATTAATTGATACATTTGAGGATTTTTTCTTTTAAGAAATTAAAGGCAATTAGTCATTAGGCAATTAGTCATTACAATGCAGAAAATATAAAATAATGGTCCAATTAAAAATAATAATATTATGTATTAAAGATGTACTGTTTAGGAAGTACAAAATACAAAACAACAACAACACATTTTTGTGCGATATAAGTATATCTAAAGCTATTTGTTTTTAGTTTTTAATGCAGTTGAATACTATTTAAGCAACTATTTAATGCATACCAAACATAAAATAATCGAATAAACAAAAAATGTTTTTATTTTATTTTTTGTAGCTTTTTATGGCCCTCTTATTCTTAAAGTAAATCTAAACCCAAGAACCAAAATTTGAAATATTGCAGCTTACCAGTCCTTAGTTGTGGCAGCTGTATGAGTTTTCCTATTTCAGTCTTTTTCCGATTTTTTTTTATATTTAGTGATCCTGCCAGCAACAACACACTTCCTGTATTAACCACTTAAGACCCGGACAATTATGCAGGTTAACCCTTTAACGCCCGCCGCACGCCTATTTACGTCCACAAAAGGGCTCGGACAGGCAGATGGACGTAAATTTACGTCCCTGCCTACTAGCGGTTCGGGGTCCGATCGGGACCCCCTCCGCTGCGTGCGGCGGGCGGCTTACCTCCGGGAGCGATCCGACTCGAGGGGGCGGCGGTTCGTTTCTGTCCGCCCCCTCGTGATCGCTCCCAGCCAGTGCTTTAAGTGGGCCGGAACGCGGCGGTACTCAGTACCGCCACTTCCAAAAATGGCCCTGGAGAGTACCAGCACCTCTCCGTGCGCCCAGTACGTGGGTTTCCCGTACCGGAACGCACTGGCAGGGCAGATCCACCCTATACGCATACTACGCAAGCTGCGTAGGGCCCCCGCAACTTACTTGAGGCCCCGCTGGCCGCTGGGAAGCATGGAGTGTCTGTTTGATAACCGAAACAATGGCTCCTGCCTGGCCAGCGACGCGCTTGTCCGAGTTTACGCCCGTGGCGCTGAATTATGAGTCACTACTAGTATTGTCAAACGTCAGTGAGTCAGGTGACGTCGTGTGAGATGGCCGCCGCTATTACTTATGGGAGTTGTAGTCCATGGCAGCGGCTACGTGCTGAAGCTCCCTGCTCCTGGGGGTGGAGTCCGTGTCTGTCACAGTCACTCAGGAGACCAACGCAGGCGTGCTACAACTCCCATTGCCACGGTTGGATCATATTTTACCCACCAGACAGTGCCTTTTGGAAACTGTAGGTCAGTGAATGTTGTGGGTAAATATGAGTCTATGCATATTTAGTGTAATGTTGGGTCACATTTTAATAGCATATATTGCTCAATGATTGCAGTAAATTAATCATGATCAGGATCCCTGAATATTAGTGTGCGTCTGCAAACAACTTCCTGGTCACAGCAGCCTGCTTCTCCATCCCAATCCCCACTATTGGAGAAATGTCCAGTAGAAGTTTTTTTATTATTATTATTGGACATTTTTCCAATAGGCAGGCTGCTATAACCAGGAAGTTGTTTGCAGGAGAAAAATGCACTAATATTCAGGAATCCTGATCCTGGCATGGAGTACTGCACAGAAGAACAGAAATCATGTACAAATACATGCTTGTGGAGCCATAGAAAGACTTTATCACGCCATAATTATTTTTGAATATTTTTTTTATTTTCACTCAGTTTTGATCACGTTTTTATTGAACATTTCATTGATCCCTTTGATAATTAGTGTGTCTATACACGTTTATATTCACTTGGTATGTGTCCAATTATAGTGTTTGATACAGTCACTATTTAGCACTTTATATTTGGATATTAGGCATTTTATGTGTTTATTGCACAAGATCACTTTTTATTATATTTAATTTTTTGTGTACTGTAAACACTGTCAGGTTTTGCTGCAATTTTTTTCACTTCACTATTATTTCTATAGCCCTGTACACATGATCGGATATCTGAAGGAATCTAATCCGATGGAAAATTAAGTTGCTTCCGAGCATGCGTTGACTTGATTCTAAACATGCGTGAATTTTTGACCGATGGACTTCCACACAGACAGGGGGGGGGGGGGGCACCGGCGCCTAATAGAGTACCGGCACTTCTTTTGGTCCACTTAAAGCACTGCCCCCAACAATGACAAATGCTTAACAATATCTACAGATACACATGCTCGTTAACAGCGTAGTATTACCAGATAGTATTAAACTCTAAAAAGACTCCACAACATTCTCCTAGAAGCACCACATAATTGTTTTAGAGGAATCTCTGATGTGGGAACATTTCTGCACATATTCTGGACTTCCCAAATAATTCATTGCCTCTGGCAGCAAATGGCGTTCATGTTTGTCTAAATAGTGGGTCAATCTTAATCTTTATTATTTTCCCACATCCTCATTTTGCCCCATCCAGTGTGAAAAGATCTTGCACACACTGTTTTATGCACGTACCAGTGGGGTGTCACCTCAGTCCAAAGGGTTAGGTCCCATGCCAGCCTTCCCTATTCCCTTCAGAACCCCCTGTGGCTTCCTTCTTATTCAGGAGAAGCCAACATTCCCCCTTTCACTGCACAGCCAGGAGTCCAGGTGGACACAGAAAATTTTGCCCCGATTATCTTTTTTAATTTTATTTTCACCGACAACATGCTTGCCTCAATTGTGACCCAGTGTGCAATCTTTATGCACAACAATTTATTTCCAGTAACCCCACATCCTATTATGCCTGTCCCTTTGAGTGGAGAGCCCTAACAGTGGAAGAGTTTAAAACATTTTTGGGCCTCGTATTCTGTATGGGACTAAACCATAAAAACCAACTACGTGCCTATTGGTCAAACCGCCCCATCTACCACATGCCCATCTTTTCCTCAAAAATGCCCAGGTCCAGATATCAATTGATCATGAGATTCCTACACTACAATGACAATACCCAGTGCCCTCCCCGAAACGACCCAAATTTTGATAAACTTTATAAAATTCGGCCACTAGTTAATTATTTTTCCGAAATTTTCCCCCAGTTGTTTACCCAGGACCAACAAAAATATGTGTAGATGAATACCTAGTAAAATTTTCTGGCAGGCTGGGCATAAAACAATTTATTCCCAGCAAAAGGGCCCGCTATGGGGTGAAGCTCTATAAATTATGTGACCTAGCCACGGGGTATACGTATGCCTTCAACGTATACGAAGGAAAGGACAGCCAGCTACACCCCCCTAATTGTCCAGACTACATTGGAACCAGCGGGAAAATTGTTTGGCAACTCCTGAACCCACTCATGGAGAAAGGATACCACTTGTATGTGGACAATTTTTATACCAGTTTGCCCCTGTTCCGAAACCTTTTCCAAAAAAACACCCCAGCATGCGGCACCGTGCGATCGAACCGGAAGGGCTTTCCTCAAAGCCTTGTCACAAAAAAATTAGAAAAAGGGGAGACGGCGAGTTTACGCAATGAGGAAGTTCTGGCTGTGAAATGGAGGGACAAAAGGGATGTGTATGTGCTTTATACCATCCACAACAACACATTCGTTGAGACCAGAACGAGGAATGGGCTAATCCAGAAACCTAAATGCATCTATGATTACAATAAGTTCATGGGGGGTGTCGATTTGAACGACCAGATGCTGGAACCCTACCTTTCCACAAGAAGATCATACCAGTGGTATAAAAAAGTTTCAATTTATTTGTTCAATTTGGCCACATACAATACATGTGAAAGGCTGACAGAAGGTCAGCCTGGGTTTGTAGGAGGAGTCGGGAGGTATTTAAACCCGCCCTCCATCCTCCTTCTGGGCGTCGGTTTTCTTGTGTGTGGGGTTTCTGGGTATTGCACATCACTTCCTGTTTCTGTCCAGAGCAATGGAGGCAGCTGCTGCAGGTGTCCATTGTGCTCTCCTCAGGATTCCGAGCGGACCGGACTGGTTGTACCCCATCCTCCTCTGTCAGCTGAGCAGCACCGCTCACCCCAACCGCCCCCCCGCTTCTCCCGATGCTTGCAGGGGGGGGGTGCAGGTTTGTAGTTGTGGCAGGCACCATTGGGGGGGCTGTCCACCATGTCAGCCAGGCCCTTGTCAGCATCATAGGGGCCGCCTGCTTCTCCACTCAGACTCACACTGTGGGGGGTCCTCCATTCTCCCTCCTGCTCCTGCCCTCCGGGAATACTCGGTGAGAGGGGAGCCAGCCGTCCTCCCTCACTCCTCCTGGCACCCACGTCCACGTGGGTACAGGGCTCCATGGAGACCGCCCGCCTGTTCCTCCCGCCCCCCGTTTGCTCCAATGACGTCACCCGCTCCACCCGCTCATGCTCCTCAAGCTAGTCTTGTACCTCACATGGGGGGATGTTGGTTGGGTCAGGTGCGGTAGTTTGGTGGGCTCAGTCAGCATCGGAGGTTGCATCCCGGTGCAGGGGGGGGGTCGGGTGTGTGGGCATGTGCTTTCCCTGTCCGCACTCTGCTTCCTCCTAGCTGTGTCATGTAGCTGAGCGCTGTTTGGCTGAAGGAGCATCGTCCCCAGCGCGGCCTGTTTCCTCCCCTGTGACACATGTCTCCCAGTGACAGCCCAGTGGGTGCTGAGGGCTCCCCGGCAAAGTTTCTGAGTTTCTCCTGCTAGTTAAGGTTCTTCTGATGGTTACGTTTCTCTTATGTTATGCGATTCATGTCAGGCGATTCATGTCAGGCGATTCATGTCAGGCGATTCATGTCAGGCGATTCATGTCAGGCGATTACGTTTTTCATGCTAGTTATGTCCTCATGCTATGTGTTCTTATGCTAGTAATGTCCTCCTGCAATGTGTTTCTTATGCTAGTAATGTCCTCCTCTGCAATGTGTTTCTTATGCTAGTAATGTCCTCCTTGCAATGTGTTTCTTATGCTAGTAATGTCCTCCTGCATGCAATGTGTTTCTTATGCTAGTAATGTCCTCCTGCAATGTGTTTTCTTATGCTAGTGATGTCCTCATGCGATTATGTTTCACGTGCGGTCACGTTCTCATGCGATCACATTCGCGTGCGATCGTGGTCATCGTGTTACGTTTCTCATGCAATCACGGTTTTCATGGTGGTTCTCATGCGATTACGTTTCGCATGGTAGTTCTCATGCGATTACGTTTCTCATGCGATCATGTTCATGTGCGATCACGGTCCTCGTGTGTTACGTTTCTCATGCGATCACGTTCTCATGCGATTATGTTTCCCATGCGACTGTTTCCCATGGTATCATGTTTCCCATGTGACTATGTTTCCCATGGTGTGTTTCTGACTTGATTACGTTTTCCATGCGACTACGTTTTTCCATGGTATATGTTTCTAATTCGACTACGTTTCCCATGTGGCGACTACGCTTCCCATGCGACTACTTTCCGTCCCATGTATGTTATGGTATGTTTCTGACTAGCTTAAGTTTTTCATGCGACTGCGTTTCTCATGGTATTATGTTTCTGATACGATTATGTTTCCCATGGTATTCTGATGCGATTATTTATTTATTTATTTTTCATGCGACTACGTTTCCATGCGATTACGTTTCTCATGGTGTCTTCTCATGCGGTTACGTTTCCCGTGGTATGTTTCTGACTCGATTACGTTTTTCATGCGACTACATTTCCCATGGTATATGTTTCTATTTCGACTACGTTTTTTCATGCGACTATGTTTTTTCATGCGACTCCATTTCCCAATGCGACTACGTTTCCCATGGTATTATGTTTCTGATATGATTACGTTTCCCATGGTATCATGTTTTCTGATGCGATTAAATTTTTTCAGGCGACTGTTTTTCATGCGACTATGTTTCCATGCGATTACGTTTCCCATGGTATTATGTTCTCATGCGACTACGTTTCTGGTGCGATTGCAGTTTTCATGCGGGTTTGTTTCTCATGCGATTATGGTTTTTATGTTCTCATGTGAGTTTGTTTCGGATGCGTTTACGTTTTTTCATACCGACTACGTTTTTCATGCAATCACGTTTCTCATGCGGTTACGTTTCTCATGCAATATGCGTTCTCATGGTTTCTTATGTGATTACGTTTCTCATGCGATTACGGCTCATGTGTTTTGTTACTGGATGCAATTACGTTTCTCATGTATCACGTTTTCATCGCGTTACGTTTCTCATGCGGTTACGTTATCATGTGATTGCGTGACGTTTCTCAGGATGTCATGTTCTCATGTGATTACGCTTCTCATGGTTTACTCGTGTTTTCATTTCTAATGTGCACATTTTCTCAAGCTAGTTACGGTTCCCAGGCGATCGCGTTTCTCATGCTTGTCATGTTCCCTTGCGATTACGTTTCTAACGCTAGTCATGTTATTGTGCGTTGCACTTTCATGTGTCGCGTTTCTCAGGCTAGTTATGTTCTCATGCTATTTTACATTGTTTCATGCAGTTATGTCTCATGTGTTTTCGTTCCTCAGACAATTTTACGTTTCTACGGTGCGTTTTACGGTACGTTTCTCATGCTATTCATGTTTTCTCGTATTTACGTTTCTTTTGCAGGTTTTAGTTGTGATGCAATTATTGGTTATTAATGTATGTACGATTACGCTTCTCATACGATTACGCTTCTCATACGATTACGCTTCTCATTACGATTACGCTTCTCATACGTTTACGCTGTTCTGGGTATTATGTTCTCAAGTGTATTACGCTTCTCATGCTATTCGTGTTTCTTTTTTTTTTTTTCGTTTCTCGTACTATTCACGTTTCTCGTACTATTCACGTTTCTCGTACTATTCACGTTTCTCGTACTATTCACGTTTCTCGTACTATTCACGTTTCTCGTACTATTCACGTTTCTCGTACTATTTACGTTTCTCGTACTATTTACGTTTCTCGTACTATTCACGTTTCTCGTACTATTCACGTTTCTCGTACTATTCACGTTTCTCGTTCTATTCACGTTTCTCGTACTATTCACGTTTCTCGTACCTCATACGATTACGCTTCTCATACGTTTACGCTGTTCTGGGTATTATGTTCTCAAGTGTATTACGCTTCTCATGCTATTCGTGTTTCTCATGTTTTTTTTCGTTTCTTGTACTATTCACGTTTCTTGTACTATTCACGTTTCTCGTACTATTCACGTTTCTCGTACTATTCACGTTTCTCGTACTATTCACGTTTCTCGTACCTCATACGATTACGCTTCTCATACGTTTACGCTGTTCTGGGTATTATGTTCTCAAGTGTATTACGCTTCTCATGCTATTCGTGTTTCTCATGTTTTTTCACGTTTCTCGTACTATTCACGTTTCTCGTACTATTCACGTTTCTCGTACTATTCACGTTTCTCGTACTATTCACGTTTCTCGTACTATTCACGTTTCTCGTACTATTCACGTTTTCTCATTCTATTCACTTCTCACGCTTTTTTACTTCTCATGCTATTCGTGTGCTCGGGTGCTTATGTCTCTCATGCTTCTTCCTGTCGCTCATGCAACTTCAGGTCTATCATATAGGTTTCAGTCGTGATGGTTTCTAGTTGGTAGTTTGATATCATCATTGTAGATTCATGGCGTTTCATCGCTGGGGGGGTCACCCATCACGTCTATGGGTGTTTACGGATTGAGATGATCGTTTTTAATCGGCTTGTACGGTGGCAAGTCTCCTCATCCGTTTCTCATACGTTTCATGCATCTCGACATACTATGACCTGACACGTCTTCAGGTTCATCGGGCCTGAGTGTACGTTTTTAATTTGCCTGCTACGCCTCAGGTTGCTCGGCCTTTGCAATTCATGGGTTTGTCTCATTCTCAGTCCAGCTGCATTAGTCCACACTTGCCTACATTTTATTTTCATAGTCTGGGCATACATGTTAGTTCATGGCCACTCTCCACTGCTGGTTACCTGTCACGTCTACGGGTACTGTCGGATTGAGATGTTCGTTTCTAATTGGCTTGTGCGGTGGCAAGTCCCCTCATCCGCTTCTCACGGCTTTCATCACGTTCATACGTCACATTATCTCACTACTTACATCACTTGCCTGACACGTCTTCAGGTTCATAGGCTTGAGTGTTACGTTTTAATTGGCCTGATTTGCCTCAGGTTGCTCAGCCTTGCTAGTTTCTTGAGACTGACACATTTCAGTCTTCCGCTACATTTTCGTTCCTGCTCTACGTTACTGCGTGTGTTAGTCACGGACACCTACGTAGGTAGGGGTAAGGGAGGTAGGGATTTTTCCTTTTCCTAAGGTGAGTTGGGGCTGGTTGATTATGTTTTTAACAATGTTGTTCTTCTTTGCAGATTTCATGTCAGGGGCAGCAGATATCGCAGAGTTTGCCGCCATCTGTCTTTCTCCGGTTACGAATTCTATGCATGGTAGCACGCTCTCCTTGAAACTCCTGATACAGCCTTCTTTTTTACAGACAGAGCTTGATCTTCAAGTCCTGGGTTCTTTTTCTCACTGACATTCAGTTCCTACTTGCCTTTTTGCTTCTTTTGCCACTTTCAGCTCAAACGGGTTTTCAAACTGGGCCCAGGACAGTCTGGGCACTAGACTTTTGCGGATGTACTCGGGGATAGGCCACTTTACTTTCCCTAGTACTCCCTTCTCTGCTAGCACAGGGCATGACTCGTAGCCATTCCCTGCTGCTTAACCAGGGTAGAACTTCAATATCCTCTCTGGGCCGTGCTTGCAGTACAGGTGCAGTTTCTGCTGCCATTCGTCGAGGGGTCTGTATTCTCGTTGTTGAGAAGTTAGATTGGCGGTAGTCAGCTTTCTTTTCCGGACATATGTCAGCTCCACATGTCTGTCACAGGCATTCTTACGTTGGGGGCTTGTGGGTGCATACAGTTACTTTAATTTCAAATCTCTTGGCTAGCTCATCCTACTGTTTTGTTTTTTGCCCCCTTTTAGGCATACTGACCACGTGACCCCGGCACACCTCAGGTCACCTTCCCACCTCAGATCAATTTCCCTGTTTTCCCCTCTAGGACCTTTCCCTAGCACGATCACCTGAGACTCCGAGTACAAGTGAAAGGCTGACAGAAGGTCAGCCTGGGTTTGTAGGAGGAGTCGGGAGGTATTTAAACCCGCCCTCCATCCTCCTCTGGGCGTCGGTTTTTCTTGTGTCCCACCCACCCATCCCGTTTTTTATTGCTATTTCTTCTTTTACTTCTACTTGGGTATGCCCCCTTTTAGGCATACTGACCACGTGACCCCGGCACACCTCAGGTCACCTTCCCACCTCAGATCAATTTCCCTGTTTTCCCCTAGGACCTTTCCCTAGCACGATCACCTGAGACTCCGAGTACAAATGTGATATATCGGAAATCCACTCCAAGACCCAAATCCTACCTTTTCTACCACTGCCCTTTTATACACCAGCAACCCACCAGCAAACATTCGATCAGATGTGGTTAGCCGACTCAGCGAGCGCCACTTTCCAGATGTGCACCAAAGCAGGAGTGAGAAGAGACACCACTTTTTATTGTCCTAAATGCCCTTCCCAACCAGGCCTCTGCGTAGTTGGTTGTTTCGCCCGTTACCATACCTCACTAAATTATTAGTCACTTCCTGCCATTTACCTTCACACCCCTTATACCTCTGCTTATGACCCCGGCTTGTTATTTGACCACGATTCTGCCTACCGATTTTGTTTATACCTCTGCCTGATCTGGAACTAACCCTGGACTGTTTGACCATTCTTTTTGCCTGCCTCTTGGACTGATCTTTTACCCTGCCAGTGGACTAGTGGGATTCATAGCACAGGGGTCTCACATATGTGAGGGGCTCCAGAATTGTTTTTCTGGATGAAGAAAACAATTGTTTTTGTTTTCTCATTCTAGATTAGGGTCTGGTTGCCCGGAGGCTTCAAAGAGATTTGGGTGGGAGAAGCCTTTACCCCTGTCCCCATTCTGTCCTGAACGAGGCCCTACTTCTGCCTGCTGCCTGTAGGACCTATGCCATCATGCCTCTGCCTGTTGCATGAACTGACCACCTGCACTAACCCTGACGGGACAGTATCCCTGCCTGGACAATTGTGTATGCCGTTGCTGACCAAGTCCCTGCCTGCTGCCTGGACCAGTGCTATCCTGCTGTGTAGAACTGCGCTACTATTACCACAGGTAATCTTTTGTTTACGCTTTGCTCAACATAATGTATTTTGGGGTGTAACTCTTGGTATGTGCATGCTATGTGTCTCTGGAACACCTGACCGTGTTCCTTGCATGTTTGATCTCTGTATGTGGTCAGGCTGTGTAGAAGTCTCACACATAGGGTATTGTTTTACTCAGTAGGAGTAGCAGAATGTATTTTGGGGTGTCATTTTTGCTATCTAAATGCTATGTGTTGGAAATATCTTAGAAACGGACAACTTTGTGTAAAAAAAAATGCGTTTTCATTTTTTTTCCACGTGTTCCAAAAACTTCTGGAAAAACATGAACTGTTCAAAAGACTCATTATGCCTCATAGATTATACGTTGGGGTGTTAGCTTTCCAAAATGGGGTCATTTTGTGGGTAATTCCATTGTACTGGTGTTCCAGGGCCTTCAAAAATGTAATAGGTAGTCAACTAGTTAGATGTGCAATTTATGTTACTAAAACCCCTGATGGCGCTTCCTGCATGTTGGGCCTCCGTATGTGGCCAGGCAGTGAAAAAGTCTCACACATGGGGTATTGTTTTACTCAGGAGGAGTAGAAGAATGTATTTTGGGGTGTCATTTTTTCTATCTAAATGCTATGTATTGGAAATATCTTAGAAACGGACAACTTTGTGTAAAAAAAAATGCGTTTTCATTTTTTTTCCACGTGTTCCAAAAACTTCTGGAAAAAAATGAACCGTTCAAAAGACTCATTATGCCTCATAGATTATACGTTGGGGTGTTCGCTTTCCAAAATGGGGTCATTTTGTGGGTAATTCCATTGTACTGGTGTTCCAGGGCCTTCAAAAGTGTAATAGGTAGTCAATTAGTTAGATGTGCAAATTATGCTCCTAAAACCCCTAATGGCGCTTCCTGCATGTTGGGCCTCCGTATGTGGCCAGGCAGTGAAAAAGTCTCACACATGGGGTATCGTTTTATTCAGGAGGCGTAGCAGAATGTATTTTGAGGTGTCATTTGTGGTATGCACATGCCATGTGAGAGAAATAAGCTATTACAATGACAATTTTGAGAACATTTTTAAATAAAAAATAAAAATCTTAATTTTGCAAAGTATTGTGGGAAAAAATTACAACTTCAAATACCTCACCATGCCTCTTAATAAATACCTTGGCATGTTTACTTTCCAAAAATGGGTTATTTGGGGGCATTTGTACTTTCCTGGCTTGTTAGGGTCTCAAGAAATAAGATAGGCCTTCAGTACATCAGGTGTGATCAGATGTGATAATTTAATATGATTTGCACTATAGCTTGTAGACTCTAAAACTTTCACACAGACCAAATAATTTCAAAATGTTTTGGGTTATTTCTATCAAAGACATGTAGCAGTATAACTTTTTGCCAAAATTTATAAAGAAAAATTATTAATTTGCAAAATTTTATCACAGAAACTAAGAAAAAAACTTTTTTAAAAAAAAAATTCGGTCTTTTTTTTATTAATAGCGCAAAAAATAAAAAACCCAGAGGTGATCAAATACCACCAAAAGAAAGCTCTATTTGTGGGAAGAAAAGGACAAAAAAATCATTTAGGTACAGTGTTGCATGACTGAGTAATTGTCATTCAAAGTGTGAGAGTGCTAAAAGCTGAAAATTGCTCTGGGCAGGAAGGGTGTTTAAGTGCCCAGTAAGCAAGTGGTTAATAACAAATAGGATTGTTGTTATGATACTAGCCAATTATTATCTTTTGCCTTCCCTATTTGCAGACTTTTATTCATGTAAACCTTGACTGTCAATCAGATTCTGTGATGTCCCTTTTATAGAACATACATGTGACCACAGGTCTTTTGCAGTTCACCCCAAGTTTTTATGTGCTTTGCATTGTTATTTGCCCAATGTATATAACCTGTTCAGTTAAGCCTTTGTTCTTATCGTTGTGTACCTCCTTTTAGGCCTCGTACACATGATCGGACATATCCGATGAAAACGGTCCGCGGACCATTTCCATCGGATATGTCCGATCGGGAGTTTGATCCGATGGCGTGTACACACCATCGGATCAAATTCCCCGCCGCCGGATGGCGCGGTGACGTGGCGGTGACGCGGCGGTGACGTTGACGCCGCCACGTCACCGCCACGTCACCGCACCAGGAAGTTAAACACTTCCGCGCATGCGCCGAATCCATTCGGCGGCGGCGCGTGGTGGGGACGACATGTCTGCTGGTAAGTGTACTAACCAGCAGACATGTCGGGCGGACAGATTCCCACCGGATAGATTTCAAAGCATGCTTTGAAATCTGTCGGGTGGAGAAATCTGTCCGCTAGCCCATACACACGAGCGGAGATGTCTGCTGAAACGGTCCATCGGACCGTTTTCAGCGGACATATCCCCTCGTGTGTACGAGGCCTTATACAACCATGGAATTCTCAGCTTTAATAAATTCAGGGAAATGTAATTAAAAACATTTTAACAAAAATAAATACACCCATGGAAGCAAAAGGATACAAATAGTGTTATCCATGAGAATCTGCCTTACAAACCTGAGAAATATAGTCCTATAGGCTATTTATATGTTTCCAATGTATCAGCGGTAAAACCTGTTGCCCTTTACTTACCTACTTTAGCTTTCTAAATCAGCACCAATTCATTAAAGTACCACCTTATAGTGGATATCTTAAACCTTAAAGTGAAGTTCCGCAAAAAAAATAAAAAAATAAAGTCAGCAGCTACAAATACTGCAGCTGCTGACTTTTAATATTAGGACACTTACCTGTCCTGGGCGCCCACGATGTCCTCACCCAAAGCCGATCAGTCCCTCGGCTCTCGGGTGCTGCCACCACCATCTTCGTTAAGGGAATCAAGAGGTGAAGCCTTGCGGCTTCACTTCCTGGTTCCCTACTGCGCATGCGTGAGTCGCGTTGCATGACCCCACTAGACCCTGCTGTCTTATGGGACCTGCGTGTCTCCCAAGGGAGACAAAGTAGGCGCCGGATGTGGAGTAGGTCACTGCTGTGATCTATGCCTGGAAGTGGGAGCAAAGGTATCTGCTCCCTCCTCCCCTCTAAAAGGTGTCAAATGTGACACCAGAAAGGGGGGATGATTCCGAAAAGTGGAAGTTCCATTTTTGGGTGGAACTCCGCTTTAAGTGAAATATGATTTTTTTTTATTGTCCATGTGGTGATATGAAACAATAGAAATCAACACTGCCGATTCAGTAATAGACCCATAGTAATACACACAGGGGTGGATTTATTAAAACTGGAAAAATGCTAAATCTAATGAAGCTGTGCATGGTAGCCAATCAGCTTCTAACTTCAGCTTGTTCAATTAAGCCTTGACAAGAAAAAACCTGGACACTGATTAGTTTCTATGCAGAGCTGCAGTAGATTTTGCACTCTCTAGTTTTAGTAAATCAACCCCACAGGTTCCAGTTAGAAATTAATGAGGGTGACTTAATCAGTCATATTTACATCTCAGACAAAAACCTTTGGTTGAGAAAATGCTCTTTTGTATTTGGAAATGCTTTCCTGGACCTCATGGCCTAGCAATGCCTCTCCTAATCTCTGTGGAAAGTAAATTACCTATTTAGAGTTTTTTTTTTAATCAACATAAAATCCTTCTGGCATAAAATTGCACTGCCATACTATTCAATTAATAGTCAGAGAGGTTGCAGTTTCAGCTGCTTGTAACAGTCCTTTTTCTATGTTGGCTGCCATGGAGCCAATGATCTGAATTATTAATGTCTAGTTTAAGCACCGTACAACTTTTGTAACCGAAGAACAAAAAAGCAAAACAAAAAAAAAAAACATGTTTTAATCTAAGCAAGTTTAATATTTAGGAAATTAATTTGTGTGTTTTAAAGTTAGGAAGAATCAAGGAGGGGTCAAATAAATTGACATTAACTTTATCCCTAGTGAAAGTAGTACAACTAAGGTGGAAAATTAAAGCCTGAGAGCATAAAAAATGTATCAGACATGGCACGGACGGCGGACTGACCATTGGGGCACTTGGGCACTGCATGAGGGCCCCATGCCACCAGGGGCCCCATGAGGGTTGCCAGGCTCAGTAAAACCAGGGACAGGTATGTAAAAATATGTGTTTTTTTTTTACATCTGTCCCTGATATGTCTGAAACTGACATGCCTTTGATGTGAAAATCCCAAGATTTTAGCTGCCCCACCTCTGCACTGCCTCTTGGTGTGGTGGCCATCTGTAAGCCCAGGGACCCCATAATCTTCTATTGCCCGGGGGCCCATGAGTTGTCAGTCCGCCCCTGGACATGGGTTATAAACAGAAAAAGAGATAGAAAAACAAAGTTACTGTCAATCTGCAAAAAATCCTGATATGAAATATACAAAAGAGGTGAAGCGTCACCTGGATTTGCACAAATAAAAAGCATTACATTATATCATTTGTTTTGTAGCATTTTTATTCTAAAAAAATGGTACAACAAATACGTGACCTGTTTAAACTGCACTGTGTGCTTGTCCCAGTGTATCCTGATCCATACATTTTAAGAATTTTTATTTTCCCGGAAACTGTAATTGCCATTGTCTCATTTAAGCGGGAGTGGCCGGTTCATAAGGGGCCCCCTAGTTTGCATGCGGTTTGCAAGCAGAGTGCCAGACTCATAGCTTGCTATGAGATTTTGCAAGCACATACTTAGAGCCTGAGGCACTAATTGGCTTGAAAAAGATTGGGCTCGGAGTGCAGAGCACTGCGCCCCGAACCCACCCACCTGTGACACTAGTGAACCAATATTCGCTATTGGTTTCCCGATCTTCCTCCCAGCCAATCAGGGCAGGAGGCCGATCTGAAGAAGACTGGGTTTGCCAGGAGGAGAAGCCAGAAAAGCCGCGGCAGTGGAGGGGTGAGTGCAAACCTGGAGGGGTCCGCCACCGCAAAATTATTTAGCGCCAGCCACCACTGCATTTAACGTGAAATAATATGAACATTAGGCATGTTATGAGTCAACTCTTTTAACTTTAAACCAAAGTACAGACAGCCTTCCTAATGATCCCAATAACAAAAATATTTTTATTTTATAGTGAACATTCATCAGTCTGAGACTACTTAGTTTATTTCCTTAAATTTTTGTGTGGGTCCTACTGGGCAGATATTTGGCATATGGTGCTGCACTCGAAGAGAATAGAGATTTTAAATACAAAGTCCACTCATACAGGATGCTGCAATCCACAGGCAGCCAACATACAGCCTGCCAAGCTAGTAAACCAATGGCAGATTCCGTTTCCCGTTCCTGAACACAAGTTTAGGATTAAGTCCAAGGTTCATGTGTGTGTTTTCTGCTAATGCCAACATTTGGTTCCTGTGTGTCACAAATTTTCTCCAGCTTCTTTCTCCCCTCTTACACATGCAGCTGGATAAACTATACATCTTGATTGCAGCTCAGGTTTATGTTGCCTAATATTTTTTTTTACCACTGCTTTACTACAACTCAACTGAAGTACAGCACCCAGGAATTGTCAGGTATGATGAATCTTAACCACTTCAATACCTAGGCCGTCAATTGACGTCCTGGCTTTCAGTGGGGATATCTGAATGATGCCTGCAGCCACAGGCATCATTCAGATATCCATCTGTTCAGGCGGCGAATCTGTGCACCATAAGAACGATCATAGCGGCGGTTCCGCCGCTTGATCGTTCTTCTAGGCAGCGGGAGGGGACGCCCCCCCCTCCCGCTGCCATCCGGTGCTTCTCCGGGCTCTCCTTTGCCATCGGAGACCCGGAGAAACGATCCGCCGCCGTCCGTCAAAAACCATAGAGTAGACTGGTGACCAGATGGTTGCGTTGCGTATGGAGATTTTTAAGTACTGACGTTTGGCGCCATTCCATGAGTGTGCGCAGTTTTAAAGCGTGACATGTTAGGTATCTATTTACTCGGCGTAACTTAATCTTTCACATTATACCAAAAAATTGGCCTAACTTTACTGTTTTGTTATTTTTTAATTCACAAAACCATTTTTTTCCCCAAAAAAAGGCGTTTGAAAAATGATTGCGCAAATAATGTGCGAGATAAAAAGTTGCAATGGCCGGAATTTTATTCCCTAGGGTGTCTGCTAAAAAAAAATATATAGTGTTTGGGGGTTCTGAGTAATTTTCTAACAAAAAAATTATGATTTATGCATGTACGAGAAGTGCCAAAATAGCCCCGGTATTGAAGCGGTTAAAGGTATTGTAAACGTAGACAGTTTTTTTTTATCTTGATGAATTCAATGCATCAAGATAAAAAAAACTTCTGTGTGTAGCAGCCTCCCCAGCACCCCTTATTATTTAGCTGAACAACATCTCTCTCCAGCGATGTTCACAAGAGTCTAAGCCATCTGAGACACTTCTCCTGATTGGCCGAGACACAGCAGCTGCACCATTGGTTCAGTCCCTGGGGGGAGATAGTGGTGGGGCCAGGTTTGGGCTCCGTGTCTTAACGGATAGACAGAGCTCTGACTTGGCTCTGGTGCCCCCATAGAAAGCTGCTGGCTGAGGGAGCACTCAATAGGAGGTAGGGGCCAGGAACAGCAAAGAGGGACCCGAGAAGAGGAGGATACAGGCTGCTCTGTGCAAAACCAACTGCGCAGTGGAGGTATAACATGTTTGTTATTTTTTATTTATTTTTAAATGAGCCTTTACCATCACTTTAATATTACATTTCTAACTTGACAATGTGTGGACGATGATAAGGGATGTGAAGTTTGGAAATTAAAACCCATAAAGAGTGTATTAGGACAGCTTGGTCAAATTACAGCCTTACTTGCGAGACAAAATAAATTACAAAAATCACTTATAAAGGGGATTTTCCATTGGGACATACAAAAAAAGAAAAAAAAAATATGACAAAAACGTAAAAAAAAAAGGGTTCGGTTTTATATTTATACAGTATATACAGTACTTAAAAAAAACAAAAAAAAGGAAAGGTGCGAACAAACCCTTGCTATTTTTGCTTTCTAAGGGATGCAATATGTTTGAAGATGAATATAATATTTTCTGTATCCTATAGATTGGTGGTGTCCTTGATCTTGACACAACAGTCTTAGGATTTCCAGGTTCAATGACTAAAGGAAGTTGTAGGTGCCTAAAGGATATTGATCATTTTTTTTAATGCATAGTAGACAAATAACAATAATAAATTAAGCTCAGCTGAGCATTTAACAATCACAAGTTGGGAAGGGCTAACAGTTCAGCTCAAGCAACAGTTTACGGAGAGCTTTACAATATAAAAATACAGTTATAATACAATAAAATACAAAAGGACCTGCTCAGAAGAGCTTACAATCTTATCAGCTGTCAATGGGTTTCCCTGCTGACAGCTGAATAAAAAGAAACGGCATGGGCTCCCCTAGTCCATACCAGGCCCTTATGTGGCCCAGCAGGTCAGGAAAGGGGAGGGGACAAGCAAACGCCCCCCCTTTCCTGAACCATATCAGGTCACATGCCCTCAACATAGGGGGTGGGTGCTTTGGGGCAGGGGGTCTCTGCAACCTCACCCCAAAGCACCTTGTCCTCATGTTGATGGGGGACACAGTGCTCTTCCCAAAAACCCTGGGCTGTGGTTGTCGGGGTCTGCAGGTGGGGGCTTATTGGAATCTGGAAGCCCCCTTGAACAAAAAAAAACAAAAAAAGTGTAAAAAAGTAATAAACAATAAACAATGTAAATATTGTCAATCACGACGCCCGTCAGACCAAAAAAATATAAAACAAAAGAAGGGCCAGTGGCACGGGTAGCGTAGCTGGGTGGTCCTGTTCCTTGCCTATATAAGAACTGTCAAAGCACAGGCAGGCAGTCAGCAGGAGGCTAGAGTGTTTTTGTTTTATTCTATTTTTTGGGTCCGTTGTGGCATTGTGGCATTGTGGTGTTCTGATTGACGATCGATTTACATCGAGGGACACTATTTTGTTATTTTATTTTTTTAAATAAAGAAATTGTCAAAACCAGTTTCTTGTGGTTATTACTTTTTGACACACTTTTGGTAAATGGGTAGGGGTACGATGTACCGATGCCCATTCACATGGGGGGGGGGTGAGATCTAGGGGCCTCCTTGTTAAAGATGGCTTCCAGATCCCGATATTTTTCAATAGCCAGGTGCTGACAATTGTGACCGCTACTCATTTTAAATGGAATTTGACTCTATTTTTCTTTAGAAAGGTAATTTTTGCTGTAGCATGTTTTAAGCATGCTACAGATGTGTATTAAGGGGACCCACCAGGCACTATATTTAAAGGATTTTTTTCATTTTTATTGTTGATCTTTAACTACATGCCGACCGCCGCCCGCCGTCATTTTACTGCTGGAAGTCGGCACTGCTGGGCGAGAGCCCGTAGCTATACGTCCGCTCTAAAGCGGGCGCGTGCGCGCCGCCGGCAGCAGCGCACGTCCCCGCTCGCCCCCGAGTCCCCGCGCATGTGCCCGGCGGGTACGATCGCCGCCGGGCACATGCAATCGCTCGTTACAGAGCGAGGACGGGAGCATTGTGTGTAAACACATAGCTCCCGGTCCTGTCAGCGGGGGAAGTGCTGATCTTCTGTTCATACAATGTATGAACAGAAGATCAGTGATTTTCCCAAGTGAGGCCACCCCCCATACAGTTAGAACACACCCAGGAACACACTTAACCCCTTCCCCGCCCCCTAGTGTTAACCCCTTCACTGCCAATGGCCTTTTTATAGTAATACAATGCATTTTTATAGCATTGTACGCTATAAAAATGCCAATGGTCCCAAAAGTATCAGAAGTGCCTGCCATAATGTCGCAGTACTGAAAAAAATGCTGATCGCCGCCATTACTAATAAAAAAAAAAATATTAATAAAAATGCCATAAAACGACCCCCTATTTTGTAAACGCTATAACTTTTGCGCAAACCAATCAATAAACGCTTATTGCGATTTTTTTTAACAAAAAATATGTAGAAGAATACGTATCGGCCTAAACTGAGGAAAACATTTTTTTTTTATGTATTTTTGGGGGATATTTATTATAGCAAAAAGTAAAAAATATTGCATTTTTTTTCAAAATTGTGGCTCTATTTTTGTTTATAGCGCAAAAAATAAAAACTGCAGAGATGATCAAATACCACCAAAAGAAAGCTCTATTTGTGGGAAAAAAGGACGCCAATTTTGTTTGGGAGCCACGCCGCACGACCGCGCAATTGTCAGTTAAAGCGACGCAGTGCCGAATCACAAAAAGTGCTCTCGTCATTGGACAGCAATATGGTCTGGGGGTTAAGTGGTTAAAGTGGTGTTCTGCCAAAAAAAAAAACATTAAAAGCCAGCAGCTACACAAACTGCAGCTGCTAAATGGACACTTACCTGTCCTGGAGTCCAGCGATGTTGGCACCCGCAGCTGATGCTTCATGCCGGGAACCCTACTGCACATGCGTGAGGCCTGCTCCTCTCTCCTATTGGCTGGGGGGAGGGAGCCCCGCGATGATGTCATGGCTCCACGGCAGGGACTCTCTTGGAAGTGGATAAGGACACCTGTCAAAGACAGGTATCCTGTCCCCCCTCCCCCGGAAAGGTGCCAATTGTGGCACCCAAGGGGGAAATTGAAGATGAGCGCATGCTTACTGTTTTAATAAAACCGCTGGTTGTTATTCTCTGACAGGTGCCTTGTTCCTCTGTTGTCTTCTTGAGTCACGTCTGATAAGTTTCCCTAACACCAAGAGTTAAAAAATGTGACAAGGGAGCTCCAGTACACAACCTGTGATTGACAGTCCCAGCTCTGTTCCTGTGTACTGTGTGAGGAGGGTGTGTGCCTTTCCTCCCAGCTCTCACCGAGCTCTGCAAAGTGAATTTGTAGCTCTCCCTCAAATCACTTCTGAAGCTCAGACAGGATGTATACATTCTGGACTTTAAATGGATGTAGAAAAGAGAAGACAGCAGATTAGCAGGTACAACTTGTGTAGGCGGTTTTTTTTCAGATCTGTTTACCACCTGAGACTAGTCACTACACTGGGTATATATATACAGTGCAGAAAATAAGTATTTGAACACCCTGCTATTTTGCAAATTCTCCCACTTGGAAATCATGGAGGGGTCTGAAATTGTCATCGTAGGTGCATGTCCATTGTGAGAGACATAATCAAAAAAATAAATTCCAGAAATCACAATTTATGATTTTTTAACTATTTATTTGTATGATACAGCTGCAAATAAGTATTTGAACACCTGTCTATCAGCTAGAATTCTGACCCTCAAAGACCTGTTAGTCTGCCTTTAAAATGTCCACCTCCACTCCATTTATTATCCTAAATTAGATGCACCTGTTTGAGGTCATTAGCTGCATAAAGACACCTGTCCACCCCATACAATCAGTAAGAATCCAACTACTAACATGGCCAAGACCAAAGAGCTGTCCAAAGACACTAGAGACAAAATTGTACACCTCCACAAGGCTGGAAAGGGCTACGGGGAAATTGCCAAGCAGCTTGGTGAAAAAAGGTCCACTGTTGGAGCAATCATTAGAAAATGGAAGAAGCTAAACATGACTGTCAATCTTCCTCGGACTGGGGCTCCATGCAAAATCTCACCTCGTGGGGTCTCAATGATCCTAAGAAAGGTGAGAAATCAGCCCAGGACTACACGGGAGGAGCTGGTCAATGATCTGAAAAGAGCTGGGACCACCGTTTCCAAGGTTACTGTTGGTAATACACTAAGACGTCATGGTTTGAAATCATGCATGGCACGGAAGGTTCCCCTGCTTAAACCAGCACATGTCAAGGCCCATCTTAAGTTTGCCAATGACCATTTGGATGATCCAGAGGAGTCATGGGAGAAAGTCATGTGGTCAGATGAGACCAAAATAGAACTTTTTGGTCATAATTCCACTAACCGTGTTTGGAGGAAGAAGAATGATGAGTACCATCCCAAGAACACCCATCCCTACTGTGAAGCATGGGGGTGGTAGTATCATGCTTTGGGGGTGTTTTTCTGCACATGGGACAGGGCGACTGCACTGTATTAAGGAGAGGATGACCGGGGCCATGTATTGCGAGATTTTGGGCAACAACCTCCTTCCCTCAGTTAGAGCTTTGAAGATGGGTCGAGGCTGCGTCTTCCAACATGACAATGACCCGAAGCACACAGCCAGGATAACCAAGGAGTGGCTCTGTAAGAAGCATATCAAGGTTCTGGCGTGGCCTAGCCAGTCTCCAGACCTAAACCCAATAGAGAGGGAGCTCAAACTCTGTGTTTCTCAGCGACAGCCCAGAAACCTGACTGATCTAGAGAAGATCTGTGTGGAGGAGTGGGCCAAAATCCCTCCTCCAGTGTGTGCAAACCTGGTGAAAAACTACAAGAAACGTTTGACCTCTGTAATTGCAAACAAAGGCTACTGTACCAAATATTAACATTGGTTTTCTCAGGTGTTCAAATACCTCTTTGCAGCTGTATCATACAAATAAATAGTTAAAAAAATCATACATTGTGATTTCTGGAATTTTTTTTTTTTGATTATGTCTCTCACAGTGGACATGCACCTACGATGACAATTTCAGACCCCTCCATGATTTCCAAGTGGGAGAACTTGCAAAATAGCAGGGTGTTCAAATACTTATTTTCCGCACTGTATATATATATATATATATATATATATATATATATATATATATATATATATATATATATATATAAAAGGGTTTACAGCCACTTTAAGTATGTATGAAATCTTTACATTAATGTATAGATTAGCTCAATCTCTATTTGGGAGAATACCAATAAAAGAACAAGAGTGCCATTAGCTAGTTAATGGTAGTGTGTTGCATGCCAAACCTATTACCGATCTTCTGCACTGATTGCTAGATCTGAAAATAAATTATACTTTATTATGTATGCTTGTTTTAGCAGCAGTAGATATAGTTTAATTGGATAGAGGCAAAAGAAAAATAATAAGGAAATCTATGTAAAAATATAAATAACTGTGAAGCATATCTAAGGGATTAGAATAAAAAGAAATATGTTATGGCTTTTATTAGTTCTGGACCATATGCTGACAGCACAAATTAGTATTACAGGATTCTGCATTTTAAAACACTTAAAAGACTTGCATGCTCACAAAACTTGAACATTATCTGCTGTGTGCCTTTAATTAGATGTTTATTATTTATAGAACCCAATATGTTAGCACCGTCAGCACACAGGAGGGGATTAACAAGATGAACGTTTCCACAAGTATTGCAAAACATAAAATACACTTCCTGCTCTCTGAAATAATGTGCTACAGAAGTGAAGCACAAACTAATATGCGTGAGCCAGGATGAAGAAATCGGGGTTACCGGTCGCAGCACAAAAATTTAACCCCGAGAAAGACTCGGGAATACCTCCAGACAGGTTAATTGTCATGGATGCTAGAGATTATGGGGGAGATTTACTAAAATTTGTGCACACAGAATCTAGTGCAACTGTGCATAGTAACTAATCAGATTATAAAACTTGTTCAATTAGGCTTTGACAATAAGCCCTCGTTCACACTGAACACGACTTCGTGTGAGTTCATCTGAACTGGCACAAATTCAAAGCCGCATTTCAGTCCAACTTCGGGGGCGTCTTGAAAGACATCTGTGTGGGTTCACCCCTGAAGACACCAAACAAAGTGCAGAAACTACTTTTGGAAGTCATTGCGGTGCCGCAAAGTCTGCGTAGCACCAATTGGGTTGCTCCTATTGCCAGCACCTGTCAAATCACATGTCAAATCACACTCATGTGAACAGGGGCTTAAACCTAGAAGCTAATAGGTTACTCTGCACAGCTGCACCAAATTATGTGTGCACCAGTTTTAGTAAATTTCCCCCTATGAGCCAAGTTTCCTAACCTGTGATGATGTGGATCTAATTAGCAATTAGGCCTTACCTTGTGATATTAGAGTGTAAAAAGTATCTTAGCTCATAATCCCTTTGGCAAAAAAAAAGTGGGACTGTTATCAAGTCCTGCTAAAACTTGTTGACAAGTGGAGATGAGCTTAAAAATTGAATCAAACATAATTTTGACTCAAACATAGGGTGTTCGCCAAACAGCGAATATTATGGGGTGTTTGGATTTTGGGGGGACCCCCACATATTTTGTTTTATTATTTGGTGCAGGGTTCCCCTTAAAATCCATACCAGACCTGAAGGGCCTGGTATGGATTTTGGGAGGTGCCCCCCACACCATTTTTTTTTTACATTTAGGCCATTATTTACAATTTTTTTAACGTATATATATTATAACTGCCATTTGAAAAAACATATATACATTGATACATGTGCCCTGGGGGCAGTAATCGGGTCCCCAAATAGTTTATATGGCAACACCTTGCATATAATCCTTTAAAATTAGCACTTTTGATTTTTCACATTTGTGTCCCATAGACTTCATCGGTGTTCGAATGTTTGGAGTTTTTTTTGTCTGTTCACATGTTCTGGTGCAAACCGAACCGGGGGGGGGGGGGTGTTTGACTCATCCCTATTGGCAAGCAACATGAGACAACAATGGATCTCTACCCAGAAGTAGAGATGAGCTGAACACCCCCCCATTTGGTTTGCACCAGAACCTGACAAAAGTTTGTGTGAACTTTAGAACCCCATTAAAGTTTATGGGACTCAAACGTTTGAAATCTAAAGTGCTAATTTTAAAGGCTAATATGCAAGTTATTGTCCTAAAAAGTGTTTGGGGACCTGGGTTTTAGAAACAGCATTTTTTTCAGGAGCAGTGATTTTAAATGACTTTTTATCCTTCAGAAATGACACTTTGTGCAGGGACAGTTCTAAACACGGGAAACACGTGCTGCTTTACAGGCATACTTTACACACCCCATTTAAAGGGATATTTTACTTGTATTGTTTCACTTTAAGCATTATTAAAATCACTGCTCCTGAAAAAATGGCCGTTTTTTTTTTTACTTTTTTTGTATTGATACATGTCCCCAAACACTTTTTATGACAATAACTTGCATATAAGCCTTTAAAATTAGCACTTTATATTTCTCCCATAGACTTTTCCAGGGTATTCTGCAGCTTTTTGAATTTGCCGCGAACACCCCAAATTGTTCGCTGTTCGGCGAACAGGCAATATTCGACTCAAACTCGAAGCTTATCCCTACCCAGAAGCTTACATGGTTAAGGTCATAATTGATTACATATTAAGGTAATACATGGGTTACCTATACAATGGACATATGATTGCACCTTATTCTTCTCCCTCATTGTATTAAAACATTCTTACCTAAGTATGTTAATATTATTTTTAATTGACACTAGTGCTTATGTGTGGTGTATTTTCTACAAGTGAAAAAGCATCATTGGTGATGACTCAAGTTTCATTTGAAAAAGAAGAAGTGCTATACAACATGCAATATGCAGTGAAAGAGAAGACAGCATTTAAATTCAAGCAGATCTCATGGGCTATTGTCGTCTACATTTTGGTTTCATTATCAATCCCATTCCCATTCAAGATCTCACGTTATATCATCACAATAATGTGTTCCCCCTGGTCTCTAGTATTCCTCTTGCAAAGACATATACATCCTCCGCTAGTGTCATATACAGTAGAAGAGGATAGCATGTATAGTAAAAAAACAAGTGTAAACAGTTGCTCAACTAATATAGACTATTTCCTTCTAGACAGAAGGAATACATGTCCAATGCTAAAAGGTCCTTATCAGTTACTGAATTCAGACTGCTTTTGGTAACTTATGAAATTAAATAAGCTCTTCCCTAATGACCAAAACAAAGTAGCCAGTATATTTCTTATTGTATCTCACGGGTGTACACTTACAGTATGTCACTGGTAACATACAGTGGAATGCATGAACTAGGGTCTATGTCTAGGGACTGTACTATAATTTCACAACCAAACAGCTGTGATTTCCCTTGGTCGCAGAAACTGGTAATACAAACATAAATAGCCAGGTCAATTTCAAGGACAGATAACCTTCCCTCCTCTTTATTTTCTACTAAGAGGAATAATGGGTCCTCCTAAACATTTTGCGCCAAGAGGACAGAAGGCAAATAGCAGCTACTGAAAGTGGTTGTATGTGTCCACCAGTTTTTGCCTACTGGTTTTTCCTTGCCTCACCAAGCAGACAAGATGATACACAATGGCAACCAAAATGCTGCTAATACATAATTGTTTTGGCCAAATTGGAGTATGGTTTACTATTGTTTTTTTTTTTTTTTAGAACAGGAAGATAAATTGTGTCAACTAAGAATGAAGCCCACACAGCAGAAATGTCAATAACAATCATGATGATGACAATGATGAAGTATCGCAGAAGGGAGGGACAGAAAAAGGAAAAAAGAAGATTCGGAGTGTGAGAAATAGACGCAGCACAATAAAGCTATCAGTTCATGTGATGACTAAAGCCTACTGGTAGGAAGAGAAAGCAGAATGACAGAGAGAGTTCATCAGCTGATACCAGGTCAGAGCTTCATTTTCAGTCTGCTGTCGTTTCACTATTCATTTGCGGGCTATTCATTCCAGGGAAACCTGGGGACAGGGAAAGTGGGTTGAACAATTAATGACGACTATTACACTCAAAACATCTAGTGGTAGAAAAACTTACCACAAGGGACATATCGGAATTGGAGCTAAATATTGCAGCAAAATCTGGTTTGGATATTTATTTATTTTTGAAGAAGTCTAGAAGCCAGTGGGAAACGTGCTGCTGCCCGTGCTTCCTAGACATAATCCCCAGATTTGGTGGAAGCTATTCCCCAGGACTTGCGGGCTGGAGAGCTGGATGACTTTTTAGGGTGCCTAGTAGGAGCGGAGACGAGACTTCAGGCAGCCATCTTCTCCTGTGGCCAAACCAAGCCCCCCCCTGGTTTGGATATTTTATTGTTTAATAGCTATTTGCTCTAAGCTGAGTCATGTGAATACACAAACATCACGCTTAGAAGGATGAATCCAGGAGTTCAATAAACTAACAAACATGTTACATAACCAAATCAGTGGCAGTGCGTCTATAGAGGGCGCCGGAGCGCCGCCCCCTCTGGCTCTCGCACCACCACTTATTACAATAACATAGATTCATGCATTGCATGAATCTATGTTATTGTTGCCGCTGCCGCCGACTATTCATATGGCGGGATGGTGAGCGCCGGCCACCTGAATAACAGCAGCTGGTTGGCTGTGTGGAATAGCCTATCAGAGCCAGCGGTAACCTGATTGGCTGAAGCAACATTGAGGGCGGGAAAAGACATTGAGGGACGTGGAAGGAGGATGGCTGACCCCCAGAAAGGTAAGTGCTGGGAGGGGGTAGGGGCATTTTGCAGGGCACAGCAGCGACAATTGGCACAGTGGTGACAATGGGCACAGTGGCGACAATGGGTACAGTGGCATCAATGGGCACAGTGACGACAATTGGCACAGTGACATCAATGGGCACAGTGGCGACAATGGGCATAGTGGCATCAATGGGCACAGTGGCAACAATGGGCACAGTGGCAACAATTAAAGGGCCCAGTGACATCAAATGGCTATTTGCTCTTTGGGGAAACACACACCATCCACCTATCCACCCCTTTCACAGATCGGACAATCACCCTCCATAGTCATATATGGGCAAATACACCATCCACCTTTTATCACAGCACACAGCTCTTCAATCCCATGAAACACTGACTGCCCACCATGCAATTGTTGGATTGGATGGTATGTGAGAAGCCTATACATGGGAAGATTTCTCTGCAATGTAGTCTTTTCTTCTCCCCACAAAGATCTATTGATACTTTTTATACTGATACAACAAAACTCTTAAGCCGATGGACTGTTTTTATTGGACAAACTGATCGTGTGTGGGCCCCATCTGTCTTTTTTTCCATCTGTGTTTAAAAATAGAACATGTTTTACATTTTTCCTATGGATAAAAAACTGATAGAAAAATCTGATCGTCTGTGTGGAACTCCATCGGAGAAAAATCCATGCATGCTCAGAATCAAGTCGACACATGCTAGGATGCATTGAACTTCATTTTTTTCAGCTTGTCGTAGTATTGTACGTCACCGCGTTTTGGCACGGTCAGATTTTTGACTGATGGTGTGTAGGTAAGACTGATGAAAGTCAGCTTCATCAGATATCCAACGAAAAAATCCATCGGATTAGATTCCATCAGATATCCGATCGTGTGTACAAGACTTTAGCGTTGTATCCTTATCAGGCCAACAGGAGCAGGTCATCGTCTGTCCGGGTTTACTTTACATACACTTGTGAATATACAGTGCATTACAAAAGTATTCACCCCCTTGGCTTTTTAACTATTTTGTTACATTACAGCCTTTAGTTCAATGTTTTTTTTTAATCTGAATTATATGTGATGATCAGAACACAATAGTCTAAGTTGGTGAAGTAAAATTAAAAAAATGTATGCATAAAACTATTTTTCAAAATTCAAAAACTGATAATTGGCATGTATGTATTCACTGCCTTTGTTATGAAGCCCATAAAATGTTCTGGTGCAACCAACTACCTTCAGAAATCACATAATTAGTGAAATGATGTCCACATGTGTGCAATCTAATTGTCATTACATATACACACCTTTTAGAAAGGCCCCAGAGGCTGCAACGCCTAAGCAAGAGGCAACACTAACCAAATACTGCTACGAAGACCAAGGAACTCTCCAAACAAGTAAGTGGCAATGTTGTTGAGAAGTACAAGTCAGGGTTAGGTTATAAAAAATATAAAAATCTTTGATGATCCCTAGAAGCACCATCAAATCTATCATAACAAAATGGAAAGAACATGACACAACAGCAAACCTGCCAAGAGACGGCCGCACGCCTAAACTCACGGACTGGGCAAGGAGGGTATTAATCAGAGAGGCAGCACAGAGACCTAGGGTAACCCTGGAAGAGCTGCAGAGTTCCACAGCAGAGACTGGAGTATCTGTACATAGGACGACAATAAACCGTACGCTCATAGAGTTGGGCTTTATGGCAGAGTAGCCAGAAGAAATCCATTACTTTCAGCAAAAAACAAAATGGCACGTTTTGAGTTTGCGAAAAGGCACGGTGGAGACTCCCAAAATGTATGGAGGAAGGTGCTCTGGTCTGATGGGACAAAAATTTAACTTTTTGGCCATGAAAGAAAACGTTATGTCTGGCGCAAACCCAACACATCACATCACCCAAAGGACACCATTCCCACAGTGAAACATGATGGTGGCAGCATCATGCTGTGGGGATGTTTTTCAGCAGTCTGGACTAGGAAACTGGTCAGGGTTGAGGGAAAGATGGATGGTGCTAAATACAGGTATTTTTTTTAGCAAAACCTGTACCACGCTGTGTGTCAATTTGAGGCTAGGACGGAGGTTCACCTTCCAGCAGGACAATGACCCCAAACACACTGCTAAAGCAACACTTGAGTTGTTTAATGGAAACATGTAAATGTATTGGAATGGCCTAGTCAAAGCCCAGACCCCAATCCAATAGAAAATCTGTTGTCATACTTAAAGATTGCTATTCACAAGTGCAAACCATCCAACTTGAAGGAGCTGGAGCAGTTTTGTAAGGAAGAATGGGAAAAATCCCAGAGGTACGATGTGGAAAGCTCATAGAGACTTATCCAAAGTGACTTGGAGCTTTTTATAGCCGCAAAAGGTGGCTGCACATACAAGCTTCAGTTGCGGCAGACGGCTGCTAGTCCACCACCATTTTGCTGTTTCAGGCGTGTTTTGAAAGGTAAGTGCTGGGAGGGGGTAGGGGCATTTTACAGGGCACAGCAGCGACAATTGGCACAGTGGTGACAATGGGCACAGTGGCGACAATGGGTACAGTGGCATCAATGGGCACAGTGACGACAATTGGCACAGTGACATCAATGGGCACAGTGGCGACAATGGGCATAGTGGCATCAATGGTCACAGTGGCAACAATGGGCACAGTGGCAACAATTAAAGGGCCCAGTGACATCAAATGGCACAGTGGCAAAAATTAAAGGGCACAGTGGCGACAAAGGGCACAGTGGCGACAATTGGCACATTGGCGACAATTGGCACAGTGGCGACAATTGATGGGCACAGTGCCTGCGTTTGATGGCATGGCACAGTGGCTGTGTTTGACGGCATGGCACAGTGGTGACAATTGATGGCACAGTGGCTGCGTTTGATGGCATGGCACAGTGGTGACAATTTATGGCAAAGTGGCTGCATTTGATGGGCCCAGTGGCTGCATTTGATGGGCACAGTAAGGCTGCAATTGTTTTTTGTTTTTTTTAAATTTGCGCCCCCCCAAAAATGGCGTAAGTACTTTGTATTGTGTTAGACAACAATGTGAAGCTGACCTTCCTTGCTCCAGATATAAGGATAGTGATGAGAAATTGTGTATGGAATCGAAGAGAAGTAGGTAAGTCTTGTAGAGAAAGAATAAAGAGAAGGGTGAGAAGAAGAAGAAAGAAGGAGGAGACGGTCACAAGAAAAAAGGGCTCCAGGAGGGAGGAGAGAGGGAGTAGCAGGGGAAGGGAGTTGAGAAAGAAGGAGGGGAAGAAGTGGAAGACACAAAAACAAAAAGGCAGAGCTCGAGAAAAATAAGTCGGCCAGAAGTCAGTCAGTCTGAGTGGTGCTAGCAGGACGCTCTCACACGAGTCGGCTCACCAGAGATAGTTCAGGCAGGCATGTGTTCCCCCAGCCCCTGGCTGCATCTAGGACTCACGGCTCTCAGCTCTCCTTCCACCGTAACATCTCCAGGTTCCAGTCTCCTTCTTCCCCCTACTACCTCCCCAAGGTAAGGAGCTCCCTGGCAGCTCTCTCTCAGGGCTTCCTTGCCTTGTCTGGTCTGTCCCCCTGGGGTTTGAGTGCGGCCGTCCTTCTAAGGATAAGCCGCGGTCTTCAGCCCTGGGAATCGGACGACCGACACCCCCTGCAGCATCCCAAACACTAAACCTCCCCCCCCTGCCAGTTGCACCTTTTTCGGGTGATTTTCGGGTGTTTTTCACCCCTCCGCGCCGGCCTGGAAACAATTTCGGCAGCCGCGATTAGGAAAGACCGCGGCTTCAACCGCGGCCTAGCGGCGCGCCGCTCCTCGCCGTCCCAAGCTCTCCCAATCCTCTGAAACGGCCCAGATACCTCCCCCATAGCCCCAGAAAGTAGCTCCTACCATCACTCGATCCCTCCTGGCCCTTACAGCAGCACTGATCCACCTAATCTGGGAGTTCACCAGCCTGGATCTTGCTGCTGGTTCAGTGGCCATTTCCACTACACCCAGCCCCAAACCGTACACCGTAATACTTGATCCAGGGTTCGTCCGATCGCCTCTCGAGGGGTCAGGAAGGAATTTTTTCCCTGCCACTGCATATTGGCGTAGCATGATCAGGGTTTTTTGCCTTCCTCTGGACCAAGTCAGGATAGAGGATTCGGCTAATCCTTGACTATCCTCCCATCCCCCCCCCCCCCGGTGTTTGGCAACCATGATTAATCTGCAATATTCAGCAGAGACCATCTGGGGTTTGAGGCGATTTGCCGCAATATTACCAGCCATCACCAAAAAAGCCCTGCAAACTGAGCGACTCTTTCGGACTGATCGACGATCGGCTATCAAGAGTCGCAGCCGCTTGCCCCAGCCTAAGCACATATCATGTGCTTTGATCAACACAAGATCGGCAGTAAAACACCGACTAGAAATCCATGACTTCATCTTGCAATACGACTTAGATTGCCTCTTTATAACAGAAAGCTGGCTCACAGCCGACTGTAACACCATTCTGGGAGAATTGGTGCCAGAAAACTACCGTATTATTACTGAAAACAGAATAGGGCAAAGAGGAGGAGGACTGGCCGTGATCCATAAGATTCATCTGGCGATCACTAAACCAGTCTTTCAAAACCCTCTTCCATTCATGGAAACCCTTATTCTGCAACTGCAAGCAAACTCCCAGGAGAACCGTCCGGATTCTACTCTGCTATAGGCCACCTGGCCCAAAATCGCAGCTTTTTCCATTATTGACGGACTTCATCTCCACCTATACCCTTAATAGCAAACACCTTTTGCTGCTTGGGGATTTCAACCTCTGGGCAACTCCCCACAAGACCCTGTGGCCGATGCCTGCATTGACCACCTGGAAGGTCTAGGGCTACAACAACTAGTATGTGGGCCCACACATGCTTCAGGTCACACACTCGATCTTATTTTCAGACAAAATCTGGAAATAAAAATTTTGAAAAATGAACCGTTGCCATGGTCAGATCACCATGCCATCAAATTCATTCTTTCCAACCTCCCCCCCTTAACAAAAACATCAAATCCAGTGACTACACACTGGACTAGATGTCAGAAGAAGCTCCACTCGGAATTCTTCAAAACCACGTTAAGGAAAAAATAAAAACAATTCAGCCGCATCAATCAGCTGAAGAAACACTGGATTCCATAAACACAGCCCTATTACAGTCAGCCGACTTAATAGCGCCGAAACGTAAAACCAACATCCGGAAAAAAAACTCCAGCTGGTTCAACAACCAACTGGCGTTACTGAAGCAAGAGCGCAGAAGGGCAGAAGCCGTCTGGAAGAGAAGTCCTTTGGATGAGAACCTCTCTATCTACAAGGCAATAACTAAGAAATATCACAAAGAAACCTTCAAGGCCAAGAAAAATTATTTTTCTGAGGCCATCAACAGCGCCTTGAATCGCCCCCCGCAAACTCTTCAAGCTGGTCACTGCGACCATGAATCCAGGATGTCTTGAAGCCCCCAATTTAGACTCACAAGAATTTTGCGGTGAATTGTCGGATTACTTCATTAATAAAATTGAGGGAATCCGGCAAAGCGTTCAGCAGAAAAATTCCCCCCGTAGCCCCCCCTGTAACAAGTTACACAACACCTGTAGTAATTCACCCCAACCAGGTAAGTTCACGCTGGAACCCATCACTATCCAAGCCACAAAATATATCATCGGTGCTCTGCGTAACAGCACTGCACCAAATGATATCATCCCCACCAAACTGTTGAAGGAGTGTGCCGACATCCTGGCACCTCCTATCACACAGCTCATTAACCAATCTTTCATGGAGGGCATAGTGCCCTCCCAGTTGAAGGAGGGTATAATTAGACCCATCTTGAAGAAATCTACCCTGGACCCCAAGGATCCACTCCACCGCCGCCCTATAACAAGCTTAAACACTTTTTTCCAAGATTATGGAGAAAGCAGTGGTGCAACAGCTGCAACAGCATCTAGACACCCACAACCTACTCGACCCATTTCAATCAGGTTTCCGCCCTGGACATGGGACAGAAACAGCATTGCTCAAGATATGGGACGACGCTCTCGAGGCTGCAGACGAAGGAGAATCTTGTCTTCTGGTTCTGTTAGACCTGAGCGCAGCTTTCGACACAGTAGACCACAAGCTTCTATTGACCCGGCTAGCTGAAGTAGCCAGAGTCGCAGAAGGCGATTTATCTTGGTTCTCCTCTTTTTTGGAAAACAGATCGCAAATAGTGAAGTTAGGACCTTTCTTTTCGGAAAAACGCACGGTATCATACGGAGTCCCTCAGGGATCCCCGCTGTCGCCGGTGTTATTCAACATCTATCTTCGTCCGCTTTTTGAGATCATCAGCAGTCAAAAACTGCTCTATCACTCATATGCAGACGACACGCAACTGTATTTCCGCATTTGCAATAAAAAGGATCACCACCTCAATCTAGAGACATGTCTCTCTTTGATAGAGGACTGGATGACAAAGAGTTATCTTAAACTCAACGGAGCGAAAACAGAACTCCTTCTGTTTCAAGCCAAGCGTAAGAATCTACCTGCAACAACTTGGACACCCCCCGCCCATTCTGGGCAAAATCATCACCCCTAGCGCCAAAGTCAAAAGCCTCGGGGTCATTTTCGACTCCTACATGACTATGGACGCACAAATAGGGTCAGTAGTCAGCGGATCTCACCATCTGCTGCGCCTACTACGCAGGCTTATCCCTTTTATCCCCAAAGAAGACATAGCGGTCGTGGTGGGAGCAGTTGTTAACTCCAGATTGGACTACGCAAATGCCCTTTACCTCGGACTCCCTAAGTACCAAATCGCTCGTCTACAAGTCGTTCAAAATACGGCCGCTAGACTTGTGACTGGGAAAAAACCCTGGGAATCAATCTCACCTTCACTGAGATCCCTTCACTGGCTGCCAGTAAAAGACAGAATCACTTTTAAAGCACTCTGTCTAACGCATAGATGTGTCCATGGGAACGCCCCCCAATATCTATGCGATAAAATAAAAGCCCACAACCCCAATCGCGTTCTGCGATCCACTGAGCAAAACCTCCTGCAGATACCGAAAGCCAGATACAAATCCAAAGGAGATAGAAGATTCGCGGTCCAAGGTCCCAGACTATGGAACGCATTGCCAACCAGTATTCGGTTGGAGGAGAACTACCTAGCATTCAGGAGAAAGATCAAGACTCATCTCTTTTGATACCAAAGGAGACAGGAACAACAAGCGCCCAGAGGCGATTCAGTTCGCATGTGCCGCGCTATATAAGTTTTCATTCATTCATTCATTCATTCATTCATTCATTCATTCATTCATTCATTCATTCGATGGAAATGGCATAAAACGTTATAGTCTTGTAAAGGGTAAAATAACATTGGTGTAGCACATGGCAATAAACACTTTAAATGCACACAATGATAATAATAATGGTAGTAGTTGTGGTATAATTGGTAAAAGATAATTAATAAAAGCAACTCAATGCAACTACGGAGTCAAAGATGGAAAGGGTTAACATCAAATCTTAGGTCCCCAGAGTAACTTTGTCAAACCTTTAAGAGGGTAACCACCGAAATCCATGTGGAAAAAGGAAAATGCGGTATGATGGCTCTTGTGTATCTGCTGTGATGAACATCCCTGATGTTCAAATAGAGATGTAGTTAGGAGCGTGGCTTAGGGGTCTCGAAGACGGTAACTGCGGGTGTCACGACGGGAAGCTGTCAGGCTGAACCTGTGCTGGAACCAATAGATGCTACTGCTCCTATGCAGGAATCTCTGTAATGATCGTGCAGCGGAGCAAGAGACACGGAGGACTATGGTCCGGCCAATGGGGAGCAGGGCGCGCTCCAATGATGTCAGAAAGGAGCGACAAGGCAGCCAATGGAAACCCAGAAGCACTGGTGTGGCATCAGCGGTGGCATAGGTGTAACCACGGTGATGGACCTTAATGGAGGGGATGCAAACAGGACTCAAAGGATAGTGGCAATTGGATTGGATCGAGCAGGAGGCCGTGACTGACATGTTTTGCGTTACTACGCTTTATCAAAGTCACCTGACTGATGACTTTGATAAACCGTAGTAATGCGAAACATGTAAGTCACAGCCTTCCGCTCGACCCAATCCGATTGCCACTATCGTTTGAGTCCTGTCAGTATGAAAATGGTCCATTGGTCCGTTTTCATCAGACGAACCGATCGTGTGTACAGGGCATAAGAATGCTTACCCATATACAAGCCATTATGGAGAGAAAATAAAACCCCTCTATCCCAGACATGTTCCTTATCTGTCTCTTATGTTCCTCCCACCTATCCTTTATTGCCTTCTCTTTATTGACCTACCTTTCCTGCTTCTCCCCCCTTATCTCTCATGGACTGTCCATTAATCAGTTTGTACAAAATCTTCTACATAACCAGTTTATTGATATTGATTCCTCAAGTAATAACATTAATGTTCCCAGGGCTCTGAAAAAAGAACCAGGTCTGACTATTTTGCTAAACAAGTTGAGCACAACATTATAAGGATGTGCCACTCTTTCCAACACTGAGGTCTAAGATGTTAATACCATACAGATGTATTTACACTATTGCTTTTCAAGGACAATGTTGGGCTCAATAACAATGTAACGGTCAGGGGTTAACGCTGTTTACGATATTCCATTCCACCAACCCACGACAGCTTATCGACACTCCACAATCCAGCAGACGAACCCCAATAATGAGACACAGCTCTGTTTGAGGTTCCAATGAATAGAGTTTAATGGGAAACTCAGGCTTCTTATGTACAGTTAGAAACCTAAATGAACAATGACTGAACTCCACCCACAACATGATACAATGAGCCCCAATACACATCTTTTAGTCAGACTTTCTGGCACCAGGTCTGACATAATTAACATGAGCTAATTACTACAGCTGACAAGTCAGACATCATGACTCCGGCTCTCTCCTCTGCTATACAATACACATTCCTTTAGTAGACATAAGTCAGACAGACATCTGACCTTTAGACTGTACTAACTCACAATACACATCTATCATCAATAGAAATTCACGCAATACAGTGTACAATTACATAACACAGAAGAACTAGGTTAGTTAGAAAGACTAAGGTTAGTTTACATGACAGTAGCAGACAGACTTAATTACCCCCTAACTGTGTGTTCCCACATGAATGATGAGACTCACTCTTTGACCTGTTGGGTTCAGAATCAAGAACATGTAATTAGTTCTTCCAGACATTCTTGAATATATTGTGGATTACATTACTGCCCCATCTCATGTAGTCCAAGATATCATTTCTCAGTCATCCTATGCCCCTAGTGGACATAGGATGACTTTAGACACAAGAGTCATCGGTGAAGCTGAAACAGGAGTACCCCACACCCTGCAAGAGTCTCTGGGTCCCACGGGCCCTCCCGTTACAAACATGTACCTTGGATGCTATGAATTTCTCTTGATGTTTCTGTATCCTGTTAAACTTAAAAAAAAATAGTTTTAACTAAAATGTGTTACATATAATAAAGCAATAAAAAAAGGAATTGAGTCGTAGAAAACTTAGTAAGGAAAGAAAAGAAAAACTTTGGGACTGCTAAGTACTAGAATGACAAAACTGAGCTTTGATACTGGACATACTTTTTAAGAATAAGCTTCACTTAAAGTTGTAAAGCCCTGAAACAGATCAACTTGCATGTTTTCCTCTTTCTTCTCTTTTCATTTCTGCTGCTTATTGTATCTGTCCCAAGGCAATTAAAAAGTCTTTGAAATACATGTAATAAATTGCCTATCTCACATCTGCAGGGAGGATTACTAGAACACGGATTTGCCAGTGTGCATTTCCACAAACACTGTATTTTAATGCAACTATACATCCACTGAGTTAATTAAAACTCTATCTAAATCCTTTCCGAATAACCCTGTGTCAGCCTTCTTAGTGCAATATTCTACTTGTAATTAATTCTCTCGTCAAAACTAGCAGCAGTCACATTATTGGCCACAGACTCACACAGGAGATTAATGAAATGGAATAAAACAAATGAAGCTGTAATTTGCGAGGACAAGCGGAACATCCTCACTGAACACCAACTGCCAAAGATAGCAGACTTCTCCTCATATCTTTTGGGCTGCGACAGTAAACATCAATCAAATATTATGCCAGCAATAGCATCTCTATTTCTTCATTATGAGACAAGTGGCAAAAGAGTAAACATTTGCTATTCACTAATTAACTTTAAAAAATACTGAAAGCGTGCAAATGACATATGTTGTGCTCTCTGGCTGCTATTGTAAATAATCAGTTCAATACGTGTAGGCTACAACTTTCACCACTATATACCTGAAGCATGAATTTATATCTGTGCTGTATCTTATATCTGTGTAAAAAATATGGGAATACTGTGATATCTGTGAGCTTGAAACAGCTGCTAGCACAACCTATGACAAACAGCCTAGACAAAATGATAATACAAAAAGTGCAGCGCTAAAACAAGGACAATGAAGGAAAAAGAATAAAACTTGTTTAGGGTCCTAAACACATAAAACATTATATAAATGAGTAATGATATTTGCTCTATAAGTAAATATACATATGAATTGAATACAAAAAATGTATGAAAATTATGATGATCAAGTCCATTTGTGATGACTGTAATAGCATAAGTGAAGTTATAATCCAAACGGGTGAAATTTGATCTTTAGTTAACACAAACATTATGATAGAAAAAAGACACCACCACTGATAGGACAGAGATTTACCGGATTGAATGGACTCAGCAAGGCATATGCCAAATGAGTCTAAAAGGGCTGTATGGTGATTGGTGATACTACACCAAAAAAACAAAGACCTCAGCACTGGAACTGGAGAACATCAGAGTAAGATAGTCACACTTTCATCTCAGCAATAAGTAGCATAACCACAATATTAACGATGGGTTCTGTGGCAGAGATATTCAGGTTCACCAAAAATAAGGAAAAGGTGTGAAAATATAAAAAATGTACACTCATATTTGAGAGGATAAAACAAGCGCTTGTATATAATGAGTAGATTCTATGCAGTAATACTGTAGCTACTACTGCAAGGAGGTGAACAAAACCGATTACAAAAAAAGGTCATCCAAGCCTATAAAAATAATCTTCATCATAATACATTGCAGGCCAAAAAGGCAAGAAAGAAAGTGGTAGTCCTCTTTAACACCCATGAGTTGGAGAGAATGCACGCTGATGACTCATACACATGACTAGTGTTGCTCACGAATATTCGCATTGCGAATATTCGCTACGAATATTGCATATTCGAGTATTCGCGAATAACTCGAATATTGCGGCGAATATTCGCTATGGCGAATATTCGTATTTTTTCAAATTTATTTGTAAAACAGATCACATCCTAGTGATCTCCATCGACGTCTAAAAGCATTGCTGGTATGATTAGAGAGAGACCCTGGGCCGAGTAGCTGATGCGATTCTTTTATGTTGCCGAAAATTCGCATTGCGAATTTTCGGCAACATAAAAGAATCGCATCAGCTACTCGGCCCTTCTTTTGCATCAGAGCCAATCAGAATAACTCGAATATTCGGCAAAAGGAATATTGCGCGATATTCCTTTTGCCGAATATTCGAGTTATTCTGATTGGCTCTGATGCAAAAGAAGGGCGGAGAAGATAATTGCGCAATATTCCTTTTGCCGAATATTCAAGTTATTCTGATTGGCTCTGATGCGCCCTTCTTTTGCATCAGAGCCAATCAGAATAACTCGAATATTCGGCAAACGGAATATTGCGCGATTATCTTCTCCGCCCTTCTTTTGCATCAGAGCCAATCAGAATAACTTGAATATTGGGCAAAAGGAATATTGAGCGATATTCCTTTTGCCGAATATTCAAGTTATTCTGATTGGCTCTGATGCAAAAGAAGGGCGGAGAAGATAATCGCACAATAGGATTATTGCGCGATTATCTTCTCGGCCCTTCTTTTGCCCCCTTATTGTCCTTTCTTTTAAGTAGAGTTAGTGTAGAGTTAGTGTTTAGTGCATATTAGTTTAGTAATACAGGAAATGATCTCCGTTTATGAGAATTTCGCAAAAATTTTTTTGGATAAAATATCACGAATATTCGATATTAGCGAATATTCGCGAATATTCTTCTATATATTCGGGCAATATCGCGAAATCGAATATGGCGTATTCCGCTCAACACTACACATGACTAGTTTTCCCGTTGGAAAAAACTGCGATGAGAGCATTTGGCTGGGAATTCCGACCGTATGTATGCTCCATCGCAGTTTTTTCCGATGGGAAAACTGCCAGAAAAAAAGAGAGCGGATCTTATTTTTCCTGTCAGGAAAAAGTCCTAGTGGGAAAACCATCTGTATGCTTTTCCGATGGGAAAAAAAATGCTTGTGCTAGGAATCAAGTATGAGACGGGAGTGCTCGTTCTGGTAAAACTAGCGTTCGTAATGGAGATAGCACATTTGATACGCTGTAACGGACTGAAAAACATGAGGCTGAAAAGTGAGAATCGTCTCTCAAACTTTTACTAACACGAGGCCTCTCTAAATTGTTGATAAAGCAGTAAGCTACATTGAATACCCCTATTATCATTAATACAGCTAACAATATGGCTCCTAGTACTGATGCCTTTCCAACCAAGTTTTACAAATTGCTTACTGTAGAAGTTGGCCCTGAATGGAAATATACAACTCTATTTTGGTTCATGACACCACTTTCAACAAAATGCACATCCAGCAATTAGGCTTTTGATTAATAGACAACTTTCCAGTAGCATATATGCAATGGGCACTCAACTCAGGGTTGCCCTCTCCCCCTAATTTTATTTGGCATTGGATCTCCTCTTCACCTTTTATGCCTCTTGGACTACTCCCTGCCATTTTTCAGGGTATACCAGTTGGTGGATATAACAGTTTACAGCATTTGCGAACCATCTACTGTTGTATATTTTGAACCCAAAACAAGCACTATCTTGTATACTCTCATTAATAGCATTTAATGGCTCCACTGTACAACTTATGTGATTGGATATACTGTATCCCCACTCAAATACCTCTATTCATGTTTGGGAGTTTTGGGCAAATGGGTGTATCACTTAAACAGGGGCTCTTTCCCCGGTATCCCCTTTTTGGGGGGGGACCCCCCCTTTTTCAAGAAACGTGGGCCACAAAGAGCGAACAGCAGGTGACGCAGGTTTGCAGGATTAAGTCTAAATAGGTCAAAGGGTTC
>JAJQKJ010002418.1:185000-279002 GCA_029574335.1 Rana kukunoris | reverse complement strand
TTTGGCTGAAGCCATTTATTATAAATCACCTGTGTTTACTCTTTTTTAAATCATAATCACAACAGAAACTACCCAAATGACCCTGATCAAAAGTTTACATACCCCAGTTCTTAACCGCTTCAATACTAGGCTTTTATACCACCTCCATACCGGGCCTATTCTGACACTTCTCTCCTACATGTAATAATCATCATTCTTTTGCTAGAAAATTACACAGTACCCCCAAACATTATATATGTTTTTTTTAGCAGACACCCTAGGGAATAAAATGACGGTCATTCCAAAGTTTTATCTTGCACAGTATTTACGCAATTATTTTTCAAACGCTTTTTTTTGTAAAAAAAATTGTTTTATGAATTAAAAAAATAACAAAACACTAAAGTTAGCCCAATTTTTTTGTATTATGTGAAAGATTATGTTACACCGAGTAAATAGAGACCCAACATGTCACGCTTTAATTATGCGCACACTCATGGAATGGCGCCAAACTTCGGTACTTAAAAATCTCCATAGGCAACGCTTTATTTATTTTTTACAGGTTACAGTTTAGATTTACAGAGGAGATCTAGTGCTAGATTAGTTGCTGGCACTCTAACGCACGCACGCGCGCGATACCTCACATGTGTGGTTTAAACGCCGTTTACATATGTCGGCGGGACTTGCGTGTGCGTTCGCTTCTGCACGCGAGCTATCGGGGACAGGGGCGTTTTCATTTTTTTTTTATCTTTTATTATTTTTTTTACTTATATTTTATTTATTTTTACACTTTTTTTCATTTTTTTTTTTTTTCCACTTTTATTCCTATTACAAGGAATGTAAACATCCCTTGTAATAGGAAATGTGTGTGACAGGTCCTCTTTATGGAGAGATGTGGGGTCAATAAGACCTCACATCTCACCTCCAGGCTGGAAACCATGAGATCGGTGAAAAAAAATTCACCGATCCCATGAATGGTGACTTACAGCCGCAATCGCGGCTTTGTTTACATACGGGGGCCCGGGCGTGACGTCATCAGATCGCGCCCGGGTCCTCCGACGGTCATAGAGATGACTGGTGACCATCTGGTCACCAGTCATCTCTATGCTTCCTGCCGCCGCCGACGATTCGTTCTCCGGGCCCCCGAAGGTACAGGTAAGCCCGGAGAAGCACCGGATGGCGGCGGGAGGGGGGGTGTCCCCTCCCGCGGCCTGTAAGAACGATCAAGCGGCGGAACCGCCGCTATGATCGTTCTTACTTTGTGCAGAATCGCCGGCTGAAGAGATGGATATCTGGATGATGCCTCTGGCTGCAGGCATCGTCCAGATATTCGCCTGCAATACCCAGGCCGTCAATTGACGGCCACTTAGGATGGTAAATCCCATCCCAGGCCGTCAATTGTCTATGGCTGGGTATTGAAGTGGTTAATACCGTGTATTGCCCCCTTTACCATCAATGACAGCTTGAAGTCTTGTGTGGTATTTGTGGATGAAGTCAGGGAGTTCAGGGGTTCAGTGACAGCAGACTGCCGCCCTCTGTCTCTCCCTGCGCTCACCTGGGGGGAAACAAAGGAGCAGGGGGAGGACCCAGAGGCGCATTTAGTAAAAATAGCACCTATGGCAAGCACTGAAACTGCGCCCCTGTCGAAACATTTGAAACACATCTTTCAGGTAACATTAACAAAAAAAAAAAACAGCTAACAAAACTAGTGATATTTATCCCTTGTGATACCTTGGGTAGTGACATATCCTCTATGGAGAAATCTGGGGTTTATTAGACCCCTAAACACTCCTCTCCCCTCCAAGGCCAGGTAGATGCAGAACCAATACTGGAAGTGATGAAATCTTCATCACTTATGGCCTCAGTTTTCACAGAGGAGAGCGAGAAACTGATGTTCCTCCTTCTTTGAGCACTGCCAATCTGACCAGATGGAATAGGAGAGCCTGGGAGAACAGGGGAGGGCTGTGGCTGAACGCAGCAGGGATAGCGCTGCCATTGTCCATTAGCAAAGGTTCTGTAAAGAGATCCTGCCTATGCTCGGGAGGAGGGAAGAAGAGACCCTCAGACCCTGGTAAGTGCCTTGCTGCCCAGCCACTCAACAGCGCCCCCTTCATATGGCACCCATGGTACTTGCCATGGCTGCCATACCCTAGATACGCCACTGGGAGGACCAGAGTAGCAGGGGAGATGACACAGGAGCATGGAGGAAGACACAGACAGCTCACTCAACAGCTATGGCATGGGAGTTTCTCACTTCTGCCTAATCTTGTCCCATAAGGGGGGGGCACCGAACTGATTCTTTGCCCCGGGTGAAATAATGTCTAGCTTCCCCACTGGTACTGCCAATAAGAGTACCAGTACCAGCCTTTCTTCTCTAATAAAGTAGAGTGGCTAGTGAAGGGGGAGAGGGGGCTTGGGTGGCCAGGGGAGGTGGGGTTGCAGGAGTTGTCAGGCCGCCAAGGCAGAGACCTGTCAAAGTGGGCCAGTGTGGATGAAGTCCAGGGCCAAATTTCTGTCCCAGTCCAGCCCTGGGTGAGGCTTTTTATCTTCTCAGATGGTAAAGCTCCCCATTCCTCTTGGCAAAAAGCCTCCAGTTCCTGTAAGTTCTTGGGCTGTCTCGCATGAACGGCATGTTTTGAGATCTCCCCAGAGGGGCTTAATGATATTGAGGTCAGGAGACTGAGATGGCCACTCCAGAACCTTCACTTTATTCGGCTGTAGCCAATGACAGGTGGACTTGGCCTTGTTTTGGATCATGGTCATGTTGGAATGTCCAAGTTTGTCCCATGAGCAGCTTCCTGGCTGATGAATGAAATGTTCCCCCGGGATTTTTTGGTAACATACTGCATTCATCTTCACATCAATTCTGACCCAATATCCTGTTCCTTTGTAGCTCACACATCCCCAAAACATCAGCGATCCACCTCCATGTTTCACATTAGGGATGCTGGACCTTTCATCATAGGCTTTGTTGTCTCTTCTCCAAATGTAGTGTTTATGGTTGTGCCTAAAAAGCTCAATTTTGGTCTCATCACTCCAAATGACTTTGTGCCAGAAGGTCTGAGGCTTGTCTCTGTGCTGTGTAGTGTATTGTAAGCGGAATACTTTGTGACATTTGTGTAGTAATGTTTTTTTTATGGCGACTCGACCATGCAGCCCATCTTTCTTTAAGTGCCTCCTTATTGTGCATCTTGAAACAGCCACACCACATGTTTTCAAAGAGTCCTGTATTTCACCTGTCCTGTTACTTGTGGTGTTTTCTTTGCATCCCGAACAATTTTCCTGGTAGTTGTGGCTGAAATTTTAGTTGGTCTACCCAACCTTGGTTTGGTTTCAATAGAACCCTAATTTTCCACTTCTTGATTAGAGTCTGAACACTGCTGATTAGCATTCCCAATTCCTTGGATATCTTTTTATATCCATTTCCTGTTTTATACTTCCTGCAGATCCTTTGAAAATTATTTTGCTTTCCCCATAACTCAGAATCCAGAAACATCAGTGCAGCACTGGATGAAAGATGCAAGGGTCTGTCAGGAGTCCAGAAACTCATTGACCTTTTATACACACACACTAATTACAAGCAAACAGATCACAGGTGAGGATGGTTACCTTTAATAGCCATTCAAACCCCTTTTGTGTCAACTTGTGTGCATGTTATCCGGCCAAAATCACTTTTGATCGGGGTCATTTGGGTAATTTCTGTTGTGATTATGATTTAAAAAGTGTAAACACAGTTGATTGATAATAAATGGCTTCAGCCAAACACTAACCATGAGTGATAGAAAAGTTTTTGTGTTACCATTCATATTCTCTGAAAAATGGGCAAGAAATCATAAAGTCAGATTATGTAAATTTATGAGCACTTATATCTGGTGAGGTGGCGGAGGGAGAAAGCCTTGGGATCAGTAATATTTTCTGGGGGGGGGGAATTTCCCCATTGCCCCCCCCTGGATTCGCTCCTGGTCTAGGGGTGCTTAGATGCGAACTGTGCAAGAGGCCACCCTCGTCATCTCAGTCTCCGCATACAGGTACATGACGACATCTGGAAAAATGTAACCTGGTCAGAGGTAGCCATGTTCAAAGAGCATTATGGTAGACTCAAGGTGGGGCATAAGGCTACTGCTACTCAGGGCCGATCCTAGGGTCACAGACGCCTGGGTGCAGAAATATTTCTGGCGCCCCCCACATGGGCGTGGTCATCTTACTAACTCCTCCCCTGTACAAATGTTTCTATGGCAACAACTCAAACACAGAGATGCTTCCCTAACATGGACAAGGAGAACACATCAGACACGGACCGCCCCCCAGTGACGTCACTGCACGGCTGGTCTCTCTCCACACAGAGACAGCCGCTGCTTCGCTCTCCTCCTCTGACAGAAGGAGGGAGGGGGGACGGGCTTGGGCAGGAAACACAGTGGTGGTGGCAGTGACCGGCGGAGAGAGCCGCCTCTGGACACGGACAAGGAGAGGAGGAGGGAGAGGAGCACTCTGGTGCTTCAGTCCCCCCACCTCTGTGGTGCCTGGGTGCACTGCACCCCACACACCTGCCTAGGATCAGCCCTGCTGCTACTACTACTACTACTAGACCAAGCCCCAACTTTGCCATGCCCAACTTTGCCATGAACTGTGACCGGCAGAGAGAGCCGCCTCTGAACACGGACAAGGAGAGGAGGAGGGGAGGGGAGCACTCTGGTGCTTCAGTCCCCCCACCTCTGTGGCGCCTGGGTGCACTGCACCCCACACACCTGCCTAGGATCAGCCCTGCTGCTACTACTACTACTACTAGACCAAGCCCCAACTTTGCCATGCCCAACTTTGCCATGAACTGTGACCGGCAGAGAGAGCCGCCTCTGAACACGGACAAGGAGAGGAGGAGGGGAGGGGAGCACTCTGGTGCTTCAGTCCCCCCACCTCTGTGGCGCCTGGGTGCACTGCACCCCACACACCTGCCTAGGATCAGCCCTGCTGCTACTACTACTACTACTAGACCAAGCCCCAACTTTGCCATGAATTGAACCTGGAACATCTTCAGTGTACCACCACTTGTACTCCTGCTCAGTAGATATCAGTGCTTTTAAGTTCCAGTCCATGGTGTTGGCATTCTAGCACTGGTGTCTTTCCATTGCCTTTGCAGACCCTGTGCAGGGGAGCCCAGATGGAAACTGTGCAAGAGGCCACCCTCGTCATCTCAGGCTCTGCATACAGGTACATAACTGCGACTGAATTTTTTTTACCTGGTCAGAGGTAGTCAAGTTCAGAAGAGGGTGATGGTAGACCCAAGGTGGGGCATAATGATTTTGCAAGATTCCTAAAAGGACAAATCCACTGGTGGCTGAGCCACTTTAACCAATAGATTCCAGCAGGATCCTTGTGAGGTCAATGACACAATATGGAATCTGCTGGACAGAAGAGCTCCAACCTCCAACTCAATACTACACAGAGGTAATTCTACAATGTATTTTATATACAGAAAAAAACAGCTGCTTTAAAGGTCATCATAACTAGATTTCATATTTACAGTATTTATAGTTTGCGGCTTCCAAGTCAAACCGCTCCTCACCGCTATCTCTAAATAACATCCTTTATTAAATGGTAATTGTACCACAAAGATTTGATATGTGTGTTGCGAATATAAATATATGATATCAGATGTCACCAGCAGAGTCCTAAATTTACTCAACCATGGTATGAAATTGGCTAAGATGAAAATCTCTGTTTGTGTTTTGAAAAAATGAAACCCAATGAAGCGTAAATCCACAACCGCTCACTGCCAAAAAATCACCGGATTCCTAAAATAATACAATTCATAAAGCTGTTAACGGCTTTGGCTGTACTGTGCATATCCAGAGAGTGAAGGGCTTAAAATAATCTGAAGCCCTGAGCTCAGTGTTGCTTACTGTCCGTATTTTTATGGACAGTTCTTAAAAACAGGCACTTTTCCCCCATTCGTAAATGTCCGTGGTTGCGGGAATGTGGCAGTAAAAATAGCCGAGATCGGTTCGGCTTGGAACTGCGCATGGAGATGGGAGGCAGGGGGTGATTGGAGGCAGGGGGTGATTGGAGGCAGGGGATGTTAGTGGCAGGGGGTGATGGCGGCTGCGATGGCACCACAGAGGGGGATGGAGGCAGGAGGTGATTGGAGGCAGGGGATGTTAGTGACAGGGGGTGATGGCGGCTGCGGTGGCACCACAGAGGGGGATGGAGGCAGGAGGTGATTGGAGGCAGGGGATGTTAGTGACAATGGGGTGATGGCAGCTGCGGTGGCACCACAGAGAGGGATGGAGGCAGGGGGAGATTGGAGGCAGGGGGAGTTAGTGGCAGGGGGTGATGGCGGCTGCGGTGGCACCACAGAGAGGGATGGAGGCAGGGGGTGATTGGAGGCAGGGGGTGTTAGTGGCAGGGGGTGATGGCGGCTGCGGTGGCACCACAGAGAGGGATGGAGGCAGGGGGTGATTGGAGGCAGGGGGTGTTAGTGGCAGGGGGTGATGGCGGCTGCGGTGGCACCACAGAGAGGGATGGAGGCAGGGGGAGATTGGAGGCAGGGGGAGTTAGTGGCAGGGGGTAATTGGTTGCAGGGGGTGATGGTGGCTGCCTTGGCACCACAGAGGGGGATGGAGGCAGGGGGAGATTGGAGGCAGGGGGTGTTAGTGGCAGGGGGTGATGGTGGCTGCAGTGGCACCACAGAGGGGGGTGGAGGCAAGGGGTGTCTTTGACCTACAGGCTACAGCTAAGCCTAGATTAAGGCTTACCTGTAGGTGCAAGAAATATCTCCTTAACCTACACGGTTAAGGAGATATTTGCAAGAAAGACGGCACCGATGTCTACGGCGCACTGAGCATGGCGTTAGTGAAGGCGATTATGCCGTCACTGCTGGGAGTAACGTCATCGCTGCTCCAGCCAGTCATGGCGCCAGAGCCGCAATACCCGAAAGTCACTCCGGGTATCATGGCGGCGACGAAGGAGGTGACCGAGGACCACTGCGGGGGCTTCGATCTCAGGTAAGTAATTCATAATGAGCTAGTAATCTATGTATTGTTGCCGCTGCCGCCGACTATTCAGATGACCGGGAACCATGATGAGCGCCGGCCATCTTTCCGATTACAGCCCTCAGGCTGTATTAGGCTTCCAAATACTTATCCAGGACGCACGCTGGGTGCGTTCCTTGGATGAGACTGACAGGCGACTCAGCCAATCAGGTTCACCACCGGTTCTGGTTACCGGTAACCTGATTGGCTGAAGCGTCATCGAGGGCGGGAGAAGATATTGAGGGACCTTGACAGGAGGATGGCCGACCCCAGAAAGGTAAGTGCCAGGCTGGGAGCAGCATTTTATATGGCACAGTGGCGACAATTACAGCGCACAGTGGCAACAATTACAGGGCACAGTGGCAACAATTAAAGGGCACAGTGGTGACAATTACAGGGCACAGTGGTGACAATTGGCACAGTGGTGACAATTACAGGGCATACTAGCTCATTATGCCTTTGTCTTGCAGGTTTTTTTTTTGTTTTTTGTTTTTTGTTTTTTTAGATACGGTTTACTTCCTCTTTTGAAAAATGTGGAACTTCCGCTTTAAGGAAAGGTGACCCCCTGGCATGCCACATTTGGCATGTAATTTTATGGGGGGGAGCGGAAACCCTCTTTTTAGAGGGTTCCAGCTCCCACTTCCTCCCGAGGCACCGCGGTGCCATAAGGAAGTTCACCTCTCCCCCTCCCTCTCTGCAATCATCTGGGACACGTCACAGGTCCCAGATGATTGCCCCCGCCAAACACAGTGCGCAGCGCCGCTCGTGCATGGGCAGTGCGTGCCCAGCTGTGAAGCCACACCCGGGTGCCCACAGTAGTGATGCCGATGCAGCGGAGACATCACTACTGTGGGCGCCCGGCTGTGGAACACACTGGAACCTGGGACAGGTGAGTGTCCGATTATTAAAAGTTAGCAGCTGCAGTATTTGTAGCTGCTGACTTTATTCATTTATTTTTTTAAGTCGAAACTCCGCTTTAAGTGGTTAAAAATTCATTTGTTTGGAAAAAAACTTTCCACCCTGATCCTTCGAATTTTCTCCTTAACCACTCAATCCCCGGACCATATTGCTGGTCAAAGACCAGAGCACTTTTTGCGATTCGGCACTGCGTCGCTTTAACTGACAATTGCGCGGTCGTGCGACGTGGCCCCTAAACAAAATTGGCGTCCTTTTTTCCCCACAAATAGAGCTTTCTTTTGGTGGTATTTGATCACCTCTGCGTTTTTTAGTTTTTGCGCTATAAACAAAAATAGAGCTACAATTTTGAAAAAAATTCAATTTTTACTTTTTGCTATAATAAATATCCCCCCAAAATATATATAAAAAAACATATTTTTTCCTCAGTTTAGGCCGATACGTATTCTTCTACATATTTTTCGTAAAAAAAAATTGCAATAAGCGGTTATTGATTGGTTTGCGCAAAAGTTATAGCGTTTACAAAATAGGGGGTAGTTTTTTGTTAATATTGTTGGCATTCTTGTTAATTTTTTTTTCTTACTAGTAATGGCGGCGATCAACGATTTTTATCGGTAGTGCGACATTATGGCAGACACTTCGGACACTTTTGACACATTTTTTGGGACCATTGGCATTTTTATAGCAATCAGTGCTATAAAAATGCATTGATTACTATAAAAATGCCACTGGCGGGGAAGAGGTTAACACTAGGGGGCGGGCAAGGGGTTAAGTATGTTCCCTGGGTGTGTTCTAACTGTATGGGGGGGTGGACTCACTAGGGGAAATGACTGATCGCTGTTCATACAGCATTTCCTCCCTGATAGGACCGGGAGCTATGTGTTTACACACACAGGGAGTCAGGGATGAGCGGGCGGCGCGCACGCGCCCCTAGTGGCCGCTTCGAGAGCCGACGTAGAGATATGGGCTCTCACGCAGGGGAGCCGACCTGCCGCCGTAGAACTGTGGAGGCTGGTCGGCAAGTAGTTAAAGCCGGCCATATGTGGATCAAAACTCAGCTGGTTCAGCAGGGACCATCCAAATTTTGATCCATGTTCAGGAGTCACCAAACTTCTCAGTAGGAGGGGCCACAGAGTATATTTTACAAAGAATCACAGGCCGAAAAAAAATCGTCTTATAGATCAATCAATAATAAATTAATGAATATGTTTTGCTTGGATCTTTTATGGCATCAGCCTGATATGATTCAGAAATAAAAACAGCAAAGTGCCCCTTATACCCCTCACACACTGTGAGAAAATCGGGCGAACGGCCGGTTTTCCCACCTCACATCATATTCTCCAATAGAGTTACCTCATATATCAGTGCCCCCATCAGAGCTCTACTTACATCAGAGTCCACCTTAGGTGCCCTCTTTACATCAGAGTTCCCCCTTACATTATGGTATAATAGAGTAGAGTTTCCTCTTACACAGAAGCGGCTCTAGGCTTTGTGAGGCCTTAGGCAAAACATGACATGGGGCCCCACCCACACCGATGATGGGGGAAAATAATTCAAGGACAAGAGCCTCTTCCCCACAACCCTGTCCAGTGGTTGTGGGGGTCTGCGGACAGGGGGATTATCGGAATCTGAAAGCCGCCTTTAACAAGTGGCCCCCAGATCCTGCTCTTTAATTACTAAAGGGCGGGGCCAACCAGTGGTGTCACCTGCTGAACCCGCCCCCTTGTGACGTCATTGACTGAGGGCATGCTTGTTCATTGACATCACAAGGGGTGGTGTCACCAATGTTTACTGGTTGTTAGGGATGCTGGCGGCCCCACTCCTGAGTCAGGGCCCTTATTGCTGCCTGACGTTAGGGTCCCCTGTCCCTCAAAACTGGGGTAAAGTATTGGGTAAGTTAGGCGGCCACGAGTCCCTCTTACATCATGATCCCCATCAGAGCCATCAGAGTCTGTATCCCTTAGGTGCCCTCCTTACATCAGCGTCCCCCTTACATCATGGTCTTCAGTTTCTTCTTACATCATGGTCCCCACTAGAGTCCCTCTTACATCATGATCCCAAATCAGAGTCCCCCCTTAGATAAATGTTCCCATCAGATACCCCCTTAAATCAGAGTCTGTATCAGTCGAGACCAATTGATCTTGATCACCAGTCTGTGCACATCGGTTACTGGCCAGATAAAATCTTGTATTGGGCCATATTTGGCCGTGGGTCGTGGTTTGAAGGCCCTTGGACAGGGGTGTCAAACTCAATTTCATCGTGGGCCACATCAGCATTATGATTGCCCTCAAAAGGGCCGGTTGTATCTGTAAGATTAGATGTCCAGCGCATCCCCTACCCATTTTCATTGGATGTCAAGAGCCCCCCCACCATCAGAAGTTGAGCCCCCCACTCTCCCTCACATCACAGGGCACCCCCCTTTCCTTATGCTCCTGCTGGGAAGAAGCTGGATGCATTGCTTGAAAGCAGAAAGTAAGAGTCTGGAGGAGAACCAGAGGAGGGCTGGAGCTCTCCTGCAGCTGCAAGAGAGGTGAGAGGGCCACATGAAAGGGCCTGGAGGGCCAGATTCAGCCCACGGGCCTTGTGATTGACACCATAGGAAGAATGCAGTGTCTATGGGTGAAGTAGGAGATAGAGGAACAATGTTGCAACAAAGTAAATGTTGTTATTTCTTGTAAACAAGCAACAAAGTAACAAAACAACCCAAAACCTAAACAAATTTCATACAAATAGAAACAAAATGACCATCGGATAGTATTAAAGGAAGTGATTAGTACACAGCAGGCAGCATGGAGGCGAAGAGGTGCAGATCCAGCGATTATTACCTTGATCCAGTGGATCCCAGTGTAGCCCAACAGTTCCCGAGTCTGTCTGCTCCAATCTGGCACTTGTTTGTCGATTCTGATCCCACTACAAGTATCGATCCGGGACAAACTAAAATGCCGTCTTATCAGAGAAAGTATAATACAGGCCGCAAACTTTTGTTTCACTTTCACATTTTCTTTTTTACTCCTACAGTGTCCTCTAGCTGTAGCTTATTTAATTAAGGAAGTGAGCCATACAGAGGAGCCCCCCCCCCCCCCCCCCAGCAAAAAAATAAAATAAAAGTCAGCAGCTACACATACTGCAGCTGCTGACTTTTAACTGGTTAAGACCCAGACCAAAATGCAGGTAAAGGACCTTGCCCCTTTTTGCGATTCGGCACTGCGTCGTTTTAACTGACAATTGCGCGGTCGTGCGACGTGTCTCACAAACAAAATTGGCGTCCTTTTTTCCCCGCAAATAGAGCTTTCTTTTGGTGGTATTTGATCACCTCTGCGGTTTTTATTTTTTGCGCTATAAACAAAAATAGAGCGACAATTTAAAAAAAAATTCATTATTTTTTACTTTTTGCTATAATAAATATCCCCCCAAAAATATATAAAAATAATTTTTTTCCTCAGTTTAGAAAAAAATCGCAATAAGCGTTTATCGGTTGGTTTTCGCAAAATTTATAGCGTTTACAAAATAAGGGATAGTTTTATTGCATTTTTATTATTATTTTTTTTTTTTTTACTACTAATATCGGCGATCAGCGATTTTTTTCGTGACTGCGACATTATGGCGGACACTTCGGACAATTTTGACACATTTTTGGGACAATTGTCAATTTCACAGCAAAAAATGCATTTAAATTGCATTGTTTACTGTGGAAATGACAGTTGCAGTTTGGGAGTTAACCACAGGGGGCGCTGTGACTTTGAGTGTTCCCTGTGTGTGTGTTTACAACTGTAGGGGGGTGTGGCTGTAGGTGTGACCTCATCGATCGCGTCCCCCTACAACAGGGATGACGCGATCAATGCTGCGGCCACAGAGAAGCATGGGGTCCCGGTCCTGGAGCTTCGGACCGGGTCACGGGAGCGCGCCGCGGGCGCGCACCCGTGACCCATGACTGGGTACTAAAATCAACGTATATATACGTTGATGTGGCCAGCCGTGCCATTCTGCCGACGTAAATGTACAGTAGGCGGTCCTTAAGTGGTTAATATTAGGACACTTACCTGTCCTGGAATCCAGCGAAGTTGCCGCAGCAGATGATATTTGCATCAGCTCTCTGGCCCTACTGGCCCATAAGCGTGCGCACAAGGTGTGCCAGGTGTGCCCAGGCACACTCTAATCACCCTTTACAGCACAGATTCCCCCAATTTCCCTGGCTCCCCGCTTCCCCCTGCAGTGCTACCAGCTTCCCTCCTCTCCCGCCAGCTGTTGCTGCAAGGATGTTTTAGGATGAGTGGAGGAAGGGGCTGGTAAATATGTAATTGATCATCCTCTTCCCTTTCTGAATGAACATGGTGAGTGATCAGTAGTGTGCACACCTATGCTGCGCTTTCCGAATGGCCCGGTGCTAGGGGAAGGAGGAGGGGGGCTGAACTCTGGATGGGCGCGGCAAGATCATCCAGAAGTGGGAGCAAAAACTCAAAATACATAGGCCCAGAGTCACAGAGAGTGGGCGCACATTTACGCCGGTGTAGTGCAACCACAGTACGCTATGCCGGCGCAGTGCGGAGAAGCATGCACTGTATTCAGCAAGGTATTGATCACCAAGATACGCCAGGCCCAGGCCAGCGTAAGTGGGCGTGACTCCATGCAAATGATAGTCTGAGCATGGTGCAGTGTTTTATGCCCGGCGTATCACGAACTGTGCATGTGCCGTGACGTAGCCGTGACGTGGACGCATAAAACAGCACCCTTATTCGCATGCCCACAACAACGCCGGCACAACTGCCTAAGCTACGCCGGATCACTACGTACGCCGTGAACATAACGTACGCCCAATACGCCGGCCTGTTTTCTCTGGGGCAGACCTTTGCATGTCTATTGCTGGGTTGCGCCTCATCTATGGGGAATAACTTTACGCTAGACGTACAACTTACGCAAACATCGCATAGCATGCGTCGGGCGCACGTACGTTCGTGAGTCTCCGTATTTCCCTCATTTGCATGTTTGAATGCCTAATCAATGGGAGAAGCAACATGCGTCCAAACCATAACACCTTACGTAAACGGCGTAGCTTACTGCGACGGCCGTGCTTACGTTCGTGAATAGGCGTATCTAGCTAATTTACATATTCTAGGCGTAAATCCCCTAGCGGCCAGCGTAAATATGCAGCTAAGATATGACAGCGTAGGAGACTTACGCCGGTCGTATCTTAGCAACAGTTAAGCGTATCTCAGTTTGGGAATACGCTTAAAGATACGGCGGCGCGGATTCGGACTTACGATGGCGTATCTATGGCGTATCTACTGATACGTCGCGCCGTCGTAAGTCCGAATCGGCGCCGCCGTATCTTTAGGCGTATTCCCAAACTGAGATACGCTTAACTGTTGCTAAGATACGACTGGCGTAAGTCTCCTACGCTGTCGTATCTTAGCTGCATATTTACGCTGGCCGCTAGGGGATTTACGCCTAGAATATGTAAATTAGCTAGATACGCCTATTGACGAACGTAAGCACGGCCGTCGCAGTAAGCTACGCCGTTTACGTAAGGCGTTTTTCAGGCGTAAAGATAAACCACCAAAAAGATGGCGCAGCCAATGTTAAGTATGGACGTCGGAACAGCCGTCGTATTTACGTTGTTTACGTCGTTTGCGTAAGCTGGGCGTAGGTTACGTTCACGTGGAAAGCATTGACTATTTGCGACATGATTGTGAGCATGCGCACTGGGATACGTCCACGGCCGGCGCATGTGCCGTTCGTTCGGCGCGTCATTTACGTGGGGTCACTATTCATTTACATTGATCACGCCCACCTTCCACCTACTTTGAATTACGCGGGCTTACGCCGGCCCATTTACGCTACGCCGCCGTTACTTAGGGAGCAATGCTTTGTGAATACAGCACTTGCCTCTCTAACTTGCGGCGGTGTAGCGTATATTCGATACGATAAACCCCCTTACAAATACGCCGCCCTACCTGAATCTAGCTAATAGATGTAATATTGCTATGCATACAAATCATACTTTTGTCTGTGTAATGAAGACATGAGATTGTCTGTTGTGATTGTTCCAGCCTATACAGTATATTATCAGTAGAAGTTATAAAACGGATGTGGAATGTGGAATTTCCAAACCTAACATACCACTGAGGTCAATGGAAATCTGAACCCAGGCTGCAAAAAGAGGAGCAGATGATGTCAAATTGTGCTGGGGGCACAGTGGCAGCACATGGAGCACAGTGGCAACATTTGGGGCACAGTGGCAGCACATGGAGCACAGTGGCAACATTTGGGGCACAGTGGCAACATTTGGGGCACAGTGGCAGCACTTGGGGCACAGTGGCAACATTTGGAGCACAGTGGCAGCACTTGAGGCACAGTGGCAACATTTGGAGCACAGTGTCAGCACTTGGGGCACAGTGGCAACATTTGGAGCACAGTGGCAGCACTTGGGGCACAGTGGCAACATTTGGAGCACAGTGGCAGCACTTGGGGCACGGTGACAGCACTTGGGGCACAGTGGCAACATTTGGGGCACAGTGGCAGCGTTTGATGGTCAAAGTGGCTGCATTTGATGGGAAAAGTGGCTGCGTTTGATGGGCACAGTGGCTGCGTTTGATGGGCACGGTGGCAGCGTTTGATGGGCATTGTGGCTGCGTTTGATGGGCACGGTGGCTGCGTTTGATGGGCACTGTGGCTGCGTTTGATGGGCACGGTGGCAGCGTTTGATGGGCACGGTGGCTGCGTTTGATGGGCACGGTGGCAGCGTTTGATGGGCACGGTGGCTGCGTTTGATGGGCACGGTGGCTGCGTTTGATGGGCACGGTGGCAGCGTTTGATGGGCACAGTGAGGCTGCAATTGATGTTTTTTTTTTAAGACTTTTTCAGTTTGTTTGCGCCCCCCAAAAAAATGTTGAGCACCAGCTGCCACTGGCTGGCAGTCACACTAAGGGTGCTCAGGGACCAACAATAGCAGATATAACTGGCAGAGGTAGTCTTTGGGGAAGACTTTAAATCCTTTCTCACTGAAAATTCAGATTGAGAAACACAAATTCATAAAAAGCGGTCTGAATCTAGTGTTGTCCTAACTTTGGGACCAACTCTAACTTAGAATACAGGGCCCATGTGTATGGCTCTTTTAGACTATACGAGGTGTAACACGTTGAGGAACATCTGGAAAAATCCAAATCAAGTAATTTGTTCTTGAAGAACAACCTGTGACAATGTGTTATTAGAACCCAATAAAATGTGGGGTGACCTCTTAGACGCAGTGTTGTTATTGTTGAGACATGGTCATGAAGCTGCTGATTCTATTCCATGGAGCTACCCTAGGTGGGAATTTGTGTCATTTAGCAATTGTCTATCCATTTCGGGGATCTGTGATGATGTGATGTCCAATCCACGTCCATGTCTGGCATATATTGGGTTTATTTTTCAGGACGTTCCTTGTGGTGCATTTTTTTTGCATCTGTACTTTGGCCACCTTTTGGGCACCTGTAGTTTTGGGTATCTTTTTCATGGTGTACCTAATATTTTATTTGTCAGTATCTGAGAACAATGGATGGTGCCACATCAGTCTTGGCGCACAACAAACCTAATGTCACTGTGTGTTTTGGAAGGGACTGTGGGTGGGCCTCTTACCCACAGATTATGGCCCAGAAGAGACTGGAAACCTGGGGACAAGCTGGCATTGAGATGATGTAATGTAATGCTACATCCCTTCTCCCCCCCTTGTTGCTGTGTCTAATTGTGTTGGTAAATGGCACATAGTATAGACACTGGTCTGGACTGGAGACGTCTCTCCACAGGGGATGTGTATTGAGAGGCTGCCTGCTTACCATAATCTCATTATGTTAATCTGTAGTCTCAATGTACAAGTGTTCAGTTCCCATTGGTTGTTCCTTGTCCTCTACCCCTTCCCCTCTATGACAAGGCTAAGGGGACTGTTCCTAACTGTGTGTAAAAGTGTATGTCTTGTATTTAATAACAGTTTATGCTCTGTATGTTTAACCCTCGACACCCTAGATTGTCTCGTGATTGAGGGGTTAAGGGCTGGCCATGGCGAATCTGCAGGCTGCGGGTGCGTTTGGAGGACAGGAGACACAGGTCTGGCCGATGTGCCCACCTGGGGTATTCGAGATCCATCACAGATACTATTACTCTGGCATTTTCTTATTCTTTTAGACAATTTTCTTAAAGCTATGCCTGAGGAAGTGGACAGGGATTCATGAAACGTGTTGAGTTATAGGATGCCAAGAATTTCTGGATTGCTATGTTCCATGTAATCATGCATTTCCATCTGCAAAAAACATTATGTATATGAATACCAAGAGGAGTCATTATGTAGTCCTGTATCTCCATCTGCGAAAAAAATCATGTATATAAATACCACGTTTTTTAAGAATTTATACTGTGTATTATATTAATTTATTATAGATTAGCTCATTATTTTTTTAGTTGGAATTTTATAATTGTATTGTGTCTATAAACTGTGAATATGAAATCTGCTACCAGGCAATACATTCGTAATCATGTGTACTATTATGTTTTTGGAGTGATTTGCCTCATAGAAAGTCCCATGACCAATGTATCTTTTTTTTGTATATATATATAGGGATGTAGGCTCATTAATATGGTGTTTCAGACCACACTGATTTATTTCTATATGCTTTAAAAACATGTTGTCAGGATGGGCATACCAGTAGACAAGATGGAACAGGATAATCCACATTCCTTCTCGTGGAAGTAGGAATCAGACATGCTCATGCATACGTGAATAAGTGCTCACATGCACCTGCGACAAATGTTGGCACCAAATCAGTTTTTTAAACTAAGCCAGAGCTCAGGTTCGGTGCTGCTTTGTCTTCAGCCTTCTATGTGACCTGAGACCCTGTGTTCCTGTACCCCAGTGTTTCTCAATTTCAGTCCTCAGGTCCCCCCAACAGGTCAGGTTTTCAGGATTTCCCTCAGATGAAAAGGCTGTGGTGATTACTAAGGCAGTGAAACTGATCAAATCACCTGTGCAAAATAATGGAAATCCTGTAAACCTGACCTGTTGGGGGGCCTGAGGACTGGAATTGAGAAACACTGCTGTACCCTGACTTCAGCTGCTGTCCCGACTCCTAATGACTACTCCCTGAACTCTGCCTGTACTGACCGCGACTTGCCTTCTGACCCCTGCTTCTGCCTGCTCCTCTTGCTACTGCTCCACTGATCGGCTCCTGACCCGGCTGGTACCCTGACCATGCTTTTGCCTGTGCCCCTGTACCGCATCTGTCTTATCAGTGTATGACCCAGCTGGCCAGACTCAGCTATTTCTTCTGTTGTCACCAGGATCTGCCTGCCTTCCGGCTGTATACTTATCAATCCACCTGCCACATCCACCTTCCCCCCGGTCAGTCAGTCACCAGCCCAGCACTTACCTCATCCAGGTCGCAGGCAGCACTTCCTCCAGGCATCGGTTTCACTCTGCAACTTCTCCTCCTCCTCATCTTCATGGCATTTCCCCCTGTGTCTCCTCACTTCTTCTCCTCGGTGTCCAATAGGATTGTTTCTCCTCTTGGTTAATCGGGTGACAGGTCTCAGGACCCGCTTCCTGATTGACAGGGAGGAGAATCAGGAAGATAATAGCGAATAATAATTTGTAGGGTTGTCCCGATACCGATACTAGTATCGGTATCGGGTCCGATACCGAGTATTTGCGGGAGTACTTGTACTCCCGCAAATACCCCCGATGCCTAATCCGGATACTTTTTTTTTTTTTTTTTTTCGGAGTGGGGGCGGAATGGGGGCGGAGAGAGGGCAGAGAGTGGGCGGAAAGGGGGCGGGAACCGATCGCAGAGGAGACTGAGGGGGCAGCGAGGAAGGCGGACTGGAGGCGGAGAGGAAGCGAAGAAGAAAGCGGAGAGCAGAGCAGTCCCCAGGTATGTATAAAATCACTGGAGAGCTGCTTCTGCTGCCGCTGCCGCCGCCGTCTAGCTGTTCGGCGCTTAAGCCAGGGAACATAACAGCTTTCATTGGAATAGCTGCTGTTCCCTGCCGCGCGTCGTCATGGCCCCTCCCCCTTGTCGGGCGCTTTTTCCAGGATTGGACAGGTGATCTGTCTATCAAAGTGCCCGGACAAGGGGGAGGGGCCATGACGACGCGCGGCAGGGAACAGCAGCTATTCAAATGAAAGCTGTTATGTTCTGCTGAGCGCCGAACAACTAGACGGCGGGGGAGACATAACTTACTGCATATGAGGGGGGAGACATGGCTTCATATGGGGGGGAGACATGGCTGCATTTGGGGGGGAGACATGGCTGCATATGGGGGGAGTCATGACTGCATATGAGGGGGAGACATGGCTTCATATGGGGGGGAGACATGACTGCATATGAGGGGGGAGTTATGGCTGCATTTGGGGGGGAGACATGGCTGCATATGAGGGGGAGTCATGACTGCATATGAGGGGGAGACATGGCTTCATATGGGGGGGAGACATGACTGCATATGAGGGGGGAGACATGGCTGCATTTGGGGGGGAGACATGGCTGCATATGAGGGGGAGTCATGACTGCATATGAGGGGGAGACATGGCTTCATATGGGGGGGAGACATGACTGCATATGAGGGGGGAGTTATGGCTGCATTTGGGGGGAGACATGGCTGCATATGGGGGGGACACAAGGCTGCATTTGGGGCGCATTGCTGCATTTAAAAAAAAGTATCGGTATTCGGAATCGGCGAGTACATAAAAAAAAGTATCGGTACTTGTACTCGGTCCTAAAAAAGAGGCATCGGGACAACCCTAATAATTTGCTATTGTCACATAACTGGATGGGCTCGGGGGACAGAGCACTGCGCCCGAGCCCACCCTTTTTGAAGGGTGCTTCTAATAAAAAAATCCCATGGAATCCATGTGTCCAGTGACCTTACTGTAGTTTAGGGGCCGGGCACATGGATTAGGAGCCGCCACTGTTATCCACTGTCTACTACCAGTATATGCCTCGTCTGTCTTCTATTTTCAGTACTGGCCTGTTTCAGTTTGCTGCCCACCAGCTGCCACTCAGCCTGCCTTCTTCACTAAAGACCACTGGCGACTACCCCTACCTGGTTGTACACCTGCTCTGCCAGCAAGACTTTACATCAATCGTGCCAATCTGCACTCCTGTGCTTTCTGTCCACACTTCCAGGGGCCCCAAGTAGGAGGTGTAAGAGAGGCCTTCCTCATCATATCAGGCTCTGCTACCAGATACGTAAGTACAGCAGCCGCCACCTTGTGATTTAAAGGGAAACACACCAATAATAGCATATGTTGTTGCAATTCTGACCCTTAAGATTAATGTCTAAATCACTTGCTGCCACTCCCAGACAGGAATGTAACAGAGTTTATAATATGGTAGCTCCTCAATAAGTTATTTCAATTTCAAATTAGAGCATTCAGAGATTTAGCGTAACACATTTTTTTTATATTTTTTTATTATTTAAATATTTTTTTTAATGGAAATACATAAGAAAAAACAGGCAAAAAGCAACAGTAAAACGAAAGGGATTGGATAATACTTAAGCAATGTTCACCCAGTTAATATTTCTGTGCAAGTTTACAGAGTTATGCCGCGTACACACGATCATTTTTCGGGTTCTAAAAAATTAAGTTTTTCATGCTCTAGAAAAAACAAAGTTTTTTTTCAACTTGATCTTTAAAACGGCCTTGCCTACACACGATTGTGAAAAAAAAATGCTCTAGCAAAGCGCGGTGACGTACAACGCGCACGGCGGCACTTTAAATGGGAAGTTCCAATGCGGATGGCGCCACCCTTGGCGCTGCTTTAGCTGATTCCGTGTTAGTAAAAGATGATTCGCGCTTTTCTGTCTGTTACAGCGTGATGAATGTGCGATCTCCATTACGAACGCTAGTTTTACCAGCGCTCCCGTCTCATAACTTGCTTCTGAGCATGCGCGGATTTTTCACGTCGTTAAAGCCCACACACGACCATGTTTTACAACCCGAAAAACGACAACGTTAAAAACGTTGTTAAAAAATAGAGCATTTTTTTTTTTTGCCTGATTTTTAGAACCCGAAAAATGCTCTGAAGCCCACACATGATCGTTTTTAATGACATTCAAAAAAAACACGTCATTTTTTAGAACCCGAAAAATGATCGCGTGTATGTGGCATAACTCCTTTCCAACCAAAACCCCTCACCCTGCATGGGTGAGAACCATTGATAATTCCAAACTACATTCAAGTCTTACCCTTAAAGCAGTGGTTCTCAACTCCTGTTCTCAGGACCCACTATTCTTGTCTGCATCTCCCCAAGGTAAGGCGGCGTACACACGACCGAGGTTCTCGCTAGAAACCAGCGAGAACCTCGCTGGGAGCTGCATTCCAGCGAGAACCTCGGCCGTGTGTACACTCCTGGCTCGCCCCGCCCATCGGGAATCCCGTCGAGCGAATAGAGAGCACGCTCTCTATTTGCTGGACGGCCCGCCTGGATGAATGGCTGGTTGCCATTCCCGACGGGTGGGTCGCCGATTTCGACGGCCGGCCGAGAGCCTCGACGGGCGGAACGATGTGTTCCGCCCGTCGAGGTTCTCGTACGTGTGTACACCGCCTAAAACTTAAAATCTGACCTGTTAGTGGGTCCTGAGGACAGGAGTTTAGGAAACACTGCCATCCAGGACCCAACTTTGGTGTCCTGTACGGCATGTTTGGTGTTTAACTATCATCTTCCCACACATCAGTGTAACCACTTTTTATGAAGGTAACCCCACCACTGCAGGACTTATGGAATATGGATAGAGTTTGGCTTTTGGTAGTTAAAAAAAAAACAGACTCCATCAGGATGTGTATTGCTTAGCTGTTCTTCCGGACTATTTATGATCTGGCCATTTAGGACAGGGAGGCATTGAGAGACTTATGAGGAATCCGGCTAATGGAGGTTAAGACATATTGCATTGCTTCTACTTTGCAATGTTGTTAGTGGGGCTTTATGATGCTTTTGACTTTTGTTAAATGTGTTTTTTTTTTCTGTCAAATGATTCACTTTAAGGGCTGCCTAGCACAGACATCAAATTTAAATGTAATCAGTTTTGTCGCCGACTTGCGAAGAGAAATGGGCGTGTCACTGTGTTCAATACAACTTCCCCAGTAGCTCCACGCAATTTGGGGTTCATCAGACCTCATAAGGTCTCATATATATATATATATATATATATAGGCCCGGATTCACATACATCGGCGCACATTTATGCCGCCGTAGCGTATCTCTTTTACGATACGCCGACGCAGCGCAGAGAGGCAAGCATGGAATTCACAAAGCAAATGCTCCCAACTCTGTGCCGGCGTAGCGTATATTTCGTAGGCGTAAGCCAGGGTAAGTGGAAGTGGGCTGGAAGTGGGCGTGATCCATGCTAATGAAGCGTGACCCCATGCAAATGATGGGCCGGGCGCCATACAAGTACTTAAAACGAACTGCGCATTAGTCGATACGTGAACGTATCCCCGTGCGCATGTGCACAACCACGTCGGAACAACTGCCTAAGATACGCCAGATCACTGTGTACGCCGTGAACGTAACCTACGCCCAGCCAGACCCACGTCGGCCCATATTCACAGACGTCCAACGTGAAATACGTAGGCTTGTGTTCCCTGGTCCATACCTTTGCATGGGTTGCGCCTCATCTATGGGGAATAACTTTACGCCGAAAGTAAAACTTACGCAAACCGCGTAAATCATGCGCCAGGCGCAAGTACGTTCGTGAATCGGCGTATCTATAGAAAATAGAAAATGAATGGGAGCACCACATGCATCCAGCGTAAATATGCGCCCAACTCTACGCCGGCGTAGGCAAGTTACATCGGTGGGATGAAGTCTGTTTTTAGGCGTATCTTAGTTTGTGGGTCCGGCGCACAGATACGCTGCGTAAGTACAAATATGCGCCGTCGAATCTGGATACACGCCGGCGCAAGTGCTTTGTGAATTGTTTAGTGGGAACGTGGGTTCCCGCTTGTGATTTTGTGAGCGATTCACACGTGTTTCCATGTGTCGCATATAGGGCTTGAATGCGCTGCCCTTTGTGTGTTTGTCGTGCCGAAGAAGCACAGGGGCCAAATTTTGCTTTACCATGTTTGTCGTGCAACAATCGTGTCAAAATTGCACCATGTTTGGGGTGCCATTCAGGAAGAATGGCACTCAAACGTGCGTTATGCGTTTTGTTGAGATTTGAATTCACGGGCAGAATCACGCCAATTCTGTCTGCGATTCCTAATCGCCCAATTCTGAACGAGGCCTTATTGTTATAATGGGAACTGCAGCTCATCCATGCTATAAGGGTCTGCATCCAGGAACTTTTGTTTACACCAGAGCTGCTTTTCTTCCCATACAAGTAGCACTACACCCGGAGGGGCTGCTGGTTTGTTTTGGGTGGCACATTAACCTCGTGGCTCTCCGAACTCCTAGGGGTGCCGTGATGTGGCCACCCTAAAGGTGGGTGCCACACTGGAAGAAGACCCAGAACTAATGGCGTCTGCCCCATAAATTCCCTCCGCCAGCATGCCCAGCGAGGCTCAACCCTCCTGATTGGCTGCTCGGGAAAAGCACCCAAACCTTGACTCCAATGCCGCCATCTACTGCACTGGGGTGGGAAGAACACCCCAGTACAACAGAATTAGACTACAGCACAGCCAAGCTGAGACAGAGACCCTGTTTTGAACATAACAATTTGGATCAGAGTCTACTAATACTCTGATGACCCTCTAATACTCTGATGACCCTCTAATACTCTGATGACCCTCTAATACTCTGATGACCCTCTAAATTTCAATAACACCGGTACTGGGAAGTAACCAGGTGCTACACAAGTCTATGGGAATGCAAAAGCAGCTTCAAACAGGTCAATGCAGGTCAGAAAGAGCCAACTGTAGGTAAAATGCACCGGCAATGAAGTCTGAATGATTGCAGAAGGATCTCAGGCTGATATTACTAGTTGACTAGATTTTCAGCCCATCAACACTGGCCGCAAGGGAACATGGGCATTACCCATGCAGGGCAAACCCACCCTCAAGATATCCTATATCAGTGATGGAGAACCTTGGCACCCCAGATGTTTTGGAACTACATTTCCCATGATGCTCATGCACTCTGCAGTGTAGTGGAGCATCATGGGAAATGTAGTTCCAAAACATCTGGGGTGCCAAGGTTCACCATCACTGTCCTATATGATAGGGAAGATCTAGAAATGTGAATTTCTTTTAAGCAGTACCATAAAAAAAAGATCGACATTTTAGATTTTTTAGAATTTTAGAATTCCTTCTAACGAAATGCAGTGTACCTCCAGGTATGTACTGTAGGTTGGCCCAGGCACTCCTGTTTTGTAGTCTTCTAGCTATATATCTGCAGTGAGAGCCTGTAATGCCTCTGAGTGTTAATCTCAAGGGGTTTGAAGTGCGAAATTCAATGATATCACATTTGTGCTGCTCATTGTTCTCCTTGCTGGAGGATCTGACACGAGGAAGCAAAGCCCTGCCTCCACCAAGATGGCCGCCTCCACAGTGCAGAACAAAGCATGAAAAGTCAGCAACAGGAAAATCGAGCGGTGGGGAGATAACAGGCAGTACTAGTGACTGTTTCTTTTGCCTCTGCCTGTCTTTTTAGGGCACAGCTTCAAGGGTTTAGTTTTTTTTTAAAGTGAAAGTCAAACAACACTTACGGTACATTTCCGGCACTTGCCAGGAATGTAACTGTCACATTGGTTGTGCTCTCAACCAAACTGTCAAACCATCCAATGGCTGGGGTCATAACTGATTGCATGTGCAGCATCATGGCAGTTGAAAATCAAACAGAGGCCAAGATGGCGGCTTCCTTGGCTGAATATGAAAGGAGGGTTTACTTCCACTTTAAGGACTTCCTAAAGTGGTTGTAAATGCTCCAGTTTTTGTACCGTCATGCATTCTATACATGAAGGTAAAAAAAAAAAAACTTCTGCGTGCTGCAGCCTCCCTAATACTTAACTGAGCCCCATCAATGTGCATGAGAGCCTCGGCTCTCTGGAGACTCTACATCCTCATTGGTTAAGGCAGCAGTGGAAGCCAATGGCTCCCGCTGCTGTCAATCACAGCCAGTGAGCCAATGAGGAGATAGAGGGGGTGGAGCCGAACTCCCAGTCTGTGTGTGAGTGGTGGCTTGGGAGTGAGCCTACTTCGGTGCTCCCATTGCAAACTGCTTGCTCTGGGGGCACTCGGCAGGAGGGAGGGGCCAGAAGTACTGGTGGTGGACCAAAGAAGAGGAAGATTGGGGCTGCTCTGTGTAAAACCATTACACAGAGCAGGTAGGTATAATATGCTTGCTATTTAAAAATACATAATTGACTTTAATATCACTTTAAAACCCATTGACCAGTTCTCAGTAACAGACTAGGTCAGACACAGACACCCTTCTGTATCTATGTAATACAAGCCTATCTATAGACACTTGTGTGGAGGGGTGTGGCTGTTACTCAGCTCTGCCAGCACAGAGCTGAAAGGGAACTGCATACCTGCATACCGCTAAGGTTGTTTGGCCACGCCTTCACAATAGTATTTGATATTTTTTTTGTGTGTCTTCTGAAAAGTTACATTAGGATTCTCTTCCCAATTATTAATGAAGTTCTGATCAATGTCAAGTAGTAGCTTATAGAAAATAAAGACAACGCATGTGTAAGTCACCCATAGAGAGGCACTAACATAGCCTCAAACGGAACAAAAAATATATATTTTTTTTAGAGGTGGGAGGGAGCGATTATCAATTTTTAGTGGTACCCACTACCACTTACGCAATCCTCATCCTCATCCTCATCCCCAGACCCAGTTCTCCCGTAGCCCTCGGGAACATCACATCACATGTTCCAGGAGGCTGCAGGACCCATTCACAAACACAGCATGAGCTTAGTCATGCGCACTGGGGAGCTGGCTGTGGTCCCTCAGGAAGCCACATCCAGCTCCCATATTTAAGATGGCGGAATGAGGAACCCAACACGGTAAGAAGAACCGGTTTCGGGAAGACAGCACTGGTTTCCAGGTATCAGTACCGTATATACTCGAGTATAAGCCAAGCTTTTCGGCACTTTTTTTGGTGATGAAAATGCCCCCCTCGGCTTATACTCGAGTCACCTTTTTGCACCTGATCTCCCAGACTTTGGGGACCCGGTACCGGCCGGCCGTAGGTCCCCTGTGGCACACGTATAGCCCCACTCTTCCTCTACAAGTGTGCAAAGTTTGTTGTCTGGGGGACCTACGGCCGGAGAGCACCGATTTTTCAAAGCCGAGTACCCCTTCTATATACTTCCATGTTAAACGTAAGTCTAGTCATGGACACAGTGAGGCATGGGCACAGTGAGGCACGGGCACAGTGAGGTACAGTGAAGCATGCAGATGGACACCCTAGGCTTATACTCAATATCAATAAGTCAATATGTTTTCCCATTTTCTTGTGGTAAAATTAGGTGCCTCTGCTTATATTCGGGTCGGCTTATACTCTAGTACAGGGGTCTCCAAACTTTCTATACAAAGGGCCACTTTACTGCTCATCAGGCTTTAGGGGGGCCAGACTGTGGCCATCGGGAGTAGAAAAAGGTCCCGGCATCAGTTGGAGTAAACCATGCCCCATCTTCGGTATCGGTGAGAGGAATTGTGCCCCATCACTTGTGTCATTTGGAGGAATTATGCCCCAATCTTTAGTCTTTGGTAGGAATTGTCCCCCGTCATTGGGCCCCATTTTTGGTGTCATTGGGAGGAATTATGCCCCAATCGTTGGTGTCTTTGGTAGGAATTGTGCCCCAATCATTGGGCCCCATCGATGATGTCATTGGGAGGAATTGTGTCCCATCTTTAGAGTCTTTGGTGGAATTGGGCACCATTGATGACGTAGTTGGGAGGAATTGTGTCCCATCTTTAGAGTCTTTGGTAGGAATTGTGCCCCATCATTGGGCCCCATCGATGATGTCATTGGGAGGAATTGTGGCCCATCTTTAGAGTCTTTGGTAGGAATTGTGCCCCATCATTGGGCCCCATTGTTGATGTCATTGGGAGGAATTGTGCCCCATCTTTAGAGTCTTTGACAGGAATTGTGCCCCATCATTGTGCCCCATTGAAGATGTCATTGGGAGGAATTGTGCCCCGTCATTGGGCCCCATGGATGATGTTATTGTGAGGAATTGTGCCCCATCTTTGGTGTCATTGGGCCCAATTGTTGGTGTCATTATGAGTAACTGTGTACCATTGTTGGTGTCAGTGAATTAAATAGTTCCCCAAGGGCTGGATAAAAGCAAGCAAAGGGCTGCATCCGGCCCCCGGGCCGCAGTTTGGAGACCACTGCTCTAGTATATACGGTAAGTATACGGTAAGTATCTGATGTTTAAAAGTCAGCAGCTACAGCATTTTATACAGTATTTTTAGCTGCTGACTTTTTAAAAATCAGATACCAATGCCTGGAAACCAGTGCGTCTTCCCTTGGATTTGTCGTGCAATGATATAATATAGAGATATGAAGAGTCTGAAAGATTGTTCTCTGTGTCCCGTATTAGGAATTAGGTCTGGTTCTGGTGTCGGGGTTCCGATGCTCCATTAGAGAGAAGGCCTTGGTTGGTGTCTTCTCCATCTCCATCTTTTTTGATGCCTTGTAGTTCAATGCCATTAGTTTTTGGCTTGTTCTTACATCTGAAACATAGAAAGTAATAAAGAACCATTTATATTAAAGACAATCTCTGTTCCAACCAAAAGCACAATACTCCATTCCCGGGTGTTTCCGAGCCTTTCCGAGGTTTCCTGAGATGAGCCGAGATGTCCTCTGGCCTTTCCGTGTGTCTCCGAGGCTCTCCGGCTCCCCCCCCCCACCTCTGGCCACATGCGGTATTGCATACCATTGAAGTCAATGCGGAACAAATTATTTTAGTTTCCATTGACTTCAATGGGAAAACCCGCTTTGATATGCGAGTACTTTGGAATACGAGCGTTCTCCTGGAATGGATTATCCTCGTTAACCAAAGGTTCCACTGTATAAGCTCTTTTAACATCTCTAGAATAATATGAATTCGAGTAGAACTAAAAGAATAGCTCCCAACTGTCCCTGATTTCGAGGGACTGTCCCTGATTTGGAGCAATGTCCCTCATTCCTCCTCATTTGTCCCTCGTTTTAGTCTAATCTATATAGCAGTGGCGGCTGGTGCTCCATTTTTTTTTTGGGGGGGGGGGGGGCGCAAAAAACCCAGCCAAACATCCCCGCCAACGTCACTCGCAGACAATAGGACCTGCAGACAGACAGACAGACAGACAAATATTCCGATAGATAGATAATTGGATAGACAGATAGATAGACAGACAGCCATGTCCCTCTAGCCATGTCCCTCACATATGCAGCCATGTCCCTTCAGCCATGTCCCTCTAGCCATGTCCCTCTAGCCATGTCCCTTACATATGCAGCCATGTCCCTTCAGCCATGTCCCTCACATATGCAGCCATGTCCCTTCAGCCATGTCCCTCTAGCCATGTCCCTCTAGCCATGTCTCTCTAGCCATGTCCCTCTAGCCATGTCCCTCACATATGCAGCCATGTCCCTTCAGCCATGTCCCTCTAGCCATGTCCCTCTAGCCATGTCTCTCTAGCCATGTCCCTCTAGCCATGTCCCTCACATATGCAGCCATGTCTCTTCAGCCATGTCCCTCTAGCCATGTCCCTCACATATGCAGCCATGTCCCTTCAGCCATGTCCCTCTAGCCATGTCCCTCACATATGCAGCCATGTCCCTTCAGCCATGTCCCTCACATATGCAGCCATGTCCCTTCAGCCATGCCCCTCTAGCCATGTCCCTCTAGCCATGTCCCTCTAGCCATGTCCCTCACATATGCAGCCATGTCCCTTCAGCCATGTCCCTCACATATGCAGCCATGTCCCTTCAGCCATGTCCCTCACATATGCAGCCATGTCCCTTCAGCCATGTCCCTCACATATGCAGTCATGTCCCTTACATATGCAGCCATGTCCCTTCAGGAGAGAGAGAGAGAGAGAGAGAGACAGACGGGCCGCCACTGCTATATGGTTGAATATAAAATGCGATCTACGCGTTACTGCTTTTCTTATTATCATTAACACCTTCTCTACCGAGTCATAGTAAAATGACGTCGGCAGGAACCCTCCCTCCCTCCAGGTGGATGTCATATGACGTCCTGAGCTTCCCGGGGCGGCTAGGGGGCACGCCGCATTGCTCGGGACCCAGTGCGCATGCCCGGCGACAGCGATGTCTGCCAGGCACCCGCGATTGGCCGCAATCACGGCAGGCCCCGGTTCTCTGCTCCAGGGGACCCATGCCTGAAGCTGTGTAAGGGGCCCCAAAATTCCTGATGGTGGCCCTCAATGCAGTTGAAGGCTTCAATGCAAACATTTTGTAAATGCCATTTTTTATTTTATTTTAGCAGTATTAGTGAATTTACTAAATATTACCATGCCTTTGATTGGATGTAACTACTACAGATTTGTTTCTTCGATATACATATAGAAAATATCTCCACACACATATATATATATATTTCTGCTGTGGATCTGGTTTGACTTTAACCTACCTTTTGAGAAAGTAGTACCCAAGCAGCACCAAGAGTATAACTGCAATAATAGCAGCCGATATGCAAAGGATTCTTGACCCAGTGGGCCTGTCCAACGGCTCGCTGGTTGTTCCATTAGTAACAGGCGGTGTCGGGGTCGCTTGTATGTAACTTCTAGTTTGAGGACCATCACCACCTTCATACTGATGAACTTTGGCCATGACTTGTGTCTGAGGAAACAGCTCTAGAGAAATCAACAGAGATAGACATTAAAGTCAATGCAAAAAAAAAATATTAAAAAATATTTTCAAAAACACTTAAGCTACCCAAGTTCCATTGTTACCCTACACCAGGGGTCTCCAAACTTTTCAAACAAAGGGACAATTTATTGTCCTTCAGACTTTAGGAGGGTCGTATTGTGCCCAGCAGGGGCTGAAAATGTTCCGGGCTCGGCATCAGTGAGAATAAATATGGCCTCATGGTTGGTTGTCAATAAGAGGAGGAGTAGTGCCCCTATTACTTAGTAGCAGGAATAGTATCCAATCATTGGTGTTGGTGGAAGAAATAGTGCTCAGTTGTTGGTATCAGTGCTCCAAGGGCTGGCTAAAGGCTAGCAAAGGGCCACATCTGGCTCTCGGCCAGCAGTTTGGAGACTCCTGCCCTAGAGGGACAGGAGACCCTGAAGGGGGCACCACCAGGGGGGGGGGGGCAGGTGGTTCAGTGAACTGTGAAAGCTATCAGGCAAATGACAGCCCAGAGACTGTTGTTCCTGCCATTGGATTCCACTTAAAGCGGAGTTCCACCCTAAAGTGGAACTTCCGCTCATCTGATCCCTCCCCCTCTCCAGTGCCACAATTGGCACCTTTCGGGGGGAGGGGGGACAGGATACCTGTCTTTGACAGGTATCCTTTCTCACTTTTGGGAGCCTCAGCCACGGATATTGACGTCACGGCTCCCACTTCCTCCCTCCCCCGGCCGCGGGGCCAGTAGGATAGAGGAGGGGGCCTCGCGCATGTGCAGTAGGGTTCCCTTGGCGTGAAGCCAAAATGCTACACTGCCGAGTACCCTTACTCGCAATGGTGGAGGCAGCACCCAACATCTGATGGAAACATCCGCTGCGGTGTCGACATCGTTGGACTCCAGGACAGGTAAGTGCCCGATTATTAAAAGTCAGCAGCTGTAGTATCTGTAGCTGCTGTTTTTTTTGGGGGGCAGAACACCGATTTAATGCAGCTTCCTGTGATGGGGTGGCAACAATGCTGCACTGCTTCAGAATTCAGAGCAAAGTTGCCCATCTCCTGTAGGCGGTGCCTGCTTCCACTACAGTTGCAGTGGCAACAATTGATGGGCACAGCGGCTGCATTTGATGGGCAAAGTGGCTACGTTTGATGGGCACAGTGGCTACGTTTGATGGGCACAGTAGCTGAGTTTGATGGGCAGAGTGAGGCTGCAATTGTTTTTTCTTTTTTCTTTTTTTTTTCGTTTGTTTGCGCCCCTCAAAAGAATTTGCGCACATCTATGATTACCAGCTGGCTGGAGTGAGTTACTAGGACATGCTAGCCCCAATCCAGCCTCAATTCCATCTGTTATTTCAAGCCCTGAAGAAGGAGGAGCCCCTTTCCCCTGGAAGGTGTTGTTGTATCTGATGTACTGGCATGCATTTTCTTATAGTACATACAGAGGGGATCGAAAGTTTGGGCACCCCAGGTAAAAATTTGTATTAATGTGCATAGCGAAGCCAAGGAAAGATGGAAAAATCTCCAAAAGGCATCAAATTACAGATTAGACATTCTTATAATATGTCAAAAAAAGTTAGATTTTATTTTCATCATTTACTCTTTCAACATGACAGAAAACAAAAAAATACAGTCTGCAAAAGTTTGGGCACCCTGCAGAGTTAATATCTTGTACTGCCCCCTTTGGCAAGTATTACAGCTTGTAAACACTTTTTGTAGCCAGCCAAGAGTCTGTCAATTCTTGTTTGAGGTATCTTTGCCCATTCTTCCTTACAAAAGTCTTCCAGTTCTTTGAGATTTCTGGGCTGTCTGTCACGCACTACTCTTTTAAGGTCTATCTATAGATTTTCAATTATGTTGAGGTCAGGAGATTGTGAAGGCCATGGCAAAACTTGATGTAATCCCCCGTGGATTTTGAGGTGTGTTTAGGATCATTATCCATTTGTAGAAGCCATCCTCTCTTTAACTTCAGCTTTTTCACAGGTGGCATCAAGTTACCATCCAAAATTTGCTGAAATGTTATTGAATCCATTTTTCCTTCTACTCGTGAAATGTTCCCTGTGCCACTGGCTGCAATACAACCCCAAAGCATGATTGACCCACCCCCATGCTTAACAGTTGGACAGAAGTTCTTTTCATTAAATTCTGTGCCCTTTCTTCTCCAAACGTACCTTTGCTCATTCCGGCCAAAAAGTTCTATTTTAACCTCATCGGTCCACAGAACTTGTTTCCAAAATGCACCAGGCTTGTCTGTATGTTCATTTGCAAAGTTCAAACGCTGATTTTTGTGGTGAGGACGTAGAAGAGGTTTTCTTCTGATGACTCTTCCATGAAGACCATATTTGCACAAGTATCTCTTTATAGTGGAATCAGTGTACCACAACTCCAGTGTCTGCCAGATCTTTCTGGAGGGATCGTGCTGTCAAACGTGGGTTTCGAATTGCTTTTTTCACAATCCTGCGAGCTGTTCTGTCTGATACTTTTCTTGGTCTTCCAGATCTTGCTTTAACTTCCACTGTTCCTGATGACTGCCATTTCTTAATTACGTCCCTAACAGAGGATATTGACATCTGAAAACGTTTTGCTATCTTCTTAAAGCCTTCTCCAGCTTCGTGAGCGACAACTCTTTTCAGTTTTCTAGACAACTGCTTAGAACAGTGGTTCTCAACCTGGGGGTTGGGACCCCCTTTGGGGGTCAAATTATGATTTGCCAGCGGTCACCAAATCCTGGGCTGTTCCTGAAGCCTGCACTGTTCTCCCAGGAAGGGAGATGATAAAAGGGGGAGGAACAAAGAAAAAGGGAGAGAATGTAAAAAAAGAGAGAGCAAGAAAGACAGTTAGAAAGAGGAATGGGGGAAAAAACAAGGAATTAGGATAGAGAGAGATGAAAGGGAAAGAAAGGAGAACAAAGAAGAGTGGTACACCCTAAAACGTACTATAAGGGGTTTTAATACTGTACGAGTGGAAGGCACTCAGGGAGCGCTAAATGTCTGTGGGTTAGAGGTGAAAATTACTTGTCTTGCCTTGGGTGCTTTCAACCCACGCTATGAAAATAATTTTACTGTTGGGGGTCCCCACAACTTGGGAAATTTTATCAAGGGGTCACGGCACTAGAAGGTTGAGAACCACTGGCTTAGAAGAACCCATGGTGCTGATTGTTGGGGGAGGGTCAGATGAGTGGGGGCATTTAAAACCTTTGAGAGTGACATCACCTGGTCTTCCCAGACGATGATTGAGAACAATCCATGACACTGGCAGCTCTCAGCTTTGCAAAGGGGGCAGTGCATGCTATAAATTCTGCAGGGTGCCCAAACTTTTGCAGACGCCATTTTTTTTTTTCTGTAATTTTGAAAGTGTAAATGATGGAAAGAAAATCTAACTTTTTTTTTTTTACATATTATAAGAATGACTAATCTGTAATTTGATGCCTTTTGGAGATTTTTTCCATCTTTCCTCGGCTTAGTTATGCACAATAATACAAATTTTTACCTGGGGTGCCCAAACTTTCGATCCCCACGAAACCCAGATTTGGTCCATATGTCTCACCTCCACGAACTGATGTAACCTCCTTTCCACGGAGGCCTTTGCCATATTCCAAAACCCAGCTCCAGGTTTGCAGGTACGCGGTGAACATTTCCAGGCAGGTTTCATTGATGAAGAAGACGAAGGCCTTGAATTTAGAAGAGTTGTAAACGTATCGCACATCTGAAGCATAAAACATCCATCCTGGATCTGTTGTCTGTTCCATGTTTCTGATGATCAAACTCTCATTAATGAGGGGATATCTGTCCGTGCAGAAGGTGTGCCGCCGAAATTGTGTCAATGCCGGGTCCGGGGTGGGTTGGATTGGGGGGGCTGTTGAGGAGCACAAATAACAAATCGTGTTTAGTTATTTTATTAACCACCTCGATCCCCCCTTCACGACCAGGCTTTTTTTTTTTGCTATTCAACACTGTGCTACTTTAACCACCTCCATACCGGGCATTTTCACCCCCTTCCTGCCCAGACCAATTTTTAGTTTTCAGCGCTGTCGCACTTTGAATGACAATTGCGCGGTCACGCAAAACTGTACCCAATTTAAATCTTTATGTTTTTTTCCGCCCCACAAATAAAGCTTTCTTTCGGTGGTATTTGATCACCTCTGCGGTTTTTATTTTTTTGCGCTATAAACAAAAATAGAGCGACAATTTTGGAAAAAAAAAAGCAATATTTTTTACTTTTTGATTTAATAAATATCACAATTTTGGCAGATACATGTTTTTCTACAAATTGTTGGTAAAAAAAAATCACAATAAGCGTATAGTGATTGGTTTGCGCAAAAGTTATAGCGTCTACAAAATAAGGGATAGATTTATGGCATTTTTATTTACATATTTTTTTTTTTTTACTAGTAATGGAGGCAAGCTGCGATTTTTTTTATTGTGACCGTGACATTGCGACGGACACATCGGACACTTTTGACACAGTTTTGGAGACCATTCACATTTATACAGCGATCAGTGCTATATAACTGCATTAATTACTGTACAAATGTCATTGGCAAGGAAAGGGGTTAACACTAGGGGGTGATCAAGGGGTTAAATGTGTGTCCTAGGGAGTGATTCTAACTGTAGGGGGACTTACAAGGGGGGGAGACTGATCGGTGTTCCTCTGTACTTCTGTACTGGGAACACAAATCGGTCCCCTCTCCTCTGACAGGACATGGATCTGTGTGTTAACACACACAGATCCACAGTCCTGCTGTGATCACGGGCAGGGCCACCATCAGGCAGGTACAGGCATTACACCTGTAAGGAGCCTGATGGTCCCCAGGGGACCGGCTGGCCCCCCTCCCGTTTATTTTTTTGCACTACACCTGTAAGGGGCCCGATGGTCCCCAGGGCCCTTTACAGGCCTGGCTGGCCCCCCTCCCGTTTATATTTTTATATATATATATTTTTTTGCAGTACACCTGTAATGGTCCCCAGGACCCCCCTCTCATTTTTTTTTAATATTATTTTGAATATTTTTTTTTGCATTACACCTGTAAGGAACCTGATGGTCCCCAGGGCCCCGTCCAGGCCTGGCTGGCACCCTTCCCATTTTTATTTATTTTTTTATTTCTTTTGCATTACACCTGTAAGGGGCCTGATGGTCCCCAGAGCCCCTTACAGGCCCAGCTGGCCCTCCTCCTGTTTTTCTTTTATTATTATTTTTTTGCATTAAACCTGTAATAGTCCCCAAGGCCCCCCTCCCATTTTTTATTATTTTGAATTTTTTTTTTTGTATTATACTTGTAAGGGGCCCGATGGTCCCAAGGTTATTATCTCGAGTCAAGTGAGAAGAGATTACACTTTTTTTTTCGTCAGCACCCCCCTCTCCGGTTCTCTGCTCCTGGGGGGCCCTGCCTAAAGCTGTGTAAAGGGCCCCAAAATTTGTGATGGCTGCCCTGATCATGGGCAATTGTGGCTGCCGGGCACGCGCATGGGTCTCGAGCGATGCCCCCTAGACGGCCAGGAAGCTCAGGACGTCATATGACGTCCACCCAGGATGGGAGATCCCTCCTGTGGATGTCATATGTACATGGGATTGTGCCATTTTATTCTCTAGTGTGTTAGAATAAAAAATATATATAATGTTTGGGGGTTCTAATTAGAGGAAAGGAGATGGCAGTGAAAAACACATTAGAACTAGTTTTGCTACTTGTAATGTAACCTGTAATGCCAACGGCCACCACAAGATGGTGTCAGATTACAGAAGGAAGCTGAGGCCTGCAGAAGGCCGCAAAACCGCGACCTCAATTACCGGCCAGCCCGCGCCGGCCAGTAATTGAGGCCACGGCTTTGCTGCCTTCTGCAGGCCTTGGCTTCCTTCTGTAAAGGCCGCAAAGCCGCGGCCTCAATTACTGGCGGGCCCGTGCCCACCGATAATTGAGGCCGCGGCTTTGTGGCCTTCTGCAGGCTTAAGCTTCCCCAGGCGCCAGGTCACATTTTCTTGTCGCAATTGCGATCGGGCGCCCTTATTTTGTCGAGGCCTGTATTTTTTATATATATAATAATGGATTACTATATGCTAGGCAATGTATCAGTTTAACTGATAACATCATCTTAGCCTCGGCAATGTCAGTAGATCTCAAGGATGACAAAGGTGGCTTTTCTATAGAATACAGTGGCTGTGTAATGTGTATATTGTGACTTGTCAGCAATTTATTTGTGTAGACTTGTAATTAGCCAGGGCGGGTTATTTGCTTGGGACAGGTTTTTAATGAATTCCTCATTTGTATAAAATGAAGAGCTTGAGGGTATGTTCTGCTAGACAACAAATTAATAATCAGAAACAGAGAGAGTGGTTTTGGCACAAGACAGCGAGCACCAGATGGCATGAATCAGCGCTGGAAGCAAAGTTGAATGTACTGTAAAAGACCTTGAACTAAGAGCATAATTTGTTCCAAAAGCTTGTAATCCAAAGCACTTGTATATCAAAGTGAGTTTCCCCATAGGAAGTAATCGAAACTCAGATGATTCATTCCACAACCACTGCTGGTGTATGCAGTACTGTATGTGGCCAGAGGTGTGGGGGCGCTGGTGTATGCAGTACTGTATGTGGCCAGAGGTGCGGGGGGCGCCGGTGTATGCAGTACTGCATGTAGCCAGAGGTGCGGGGGCGCTGGTGTATGCAGTACTGTATGTGGCCAGAGGTGTGGGGGCGCCGGTGTATGCAGTACTGCATGTGGCCAGAGGTGCGGGGGCGCTGGTGTATGCAGTACTGCATGTGGCCAGAGGTGCGGGGGCGCTGGTGTATGCAGTACTGCATGTGGCCAGAGGTGCGGGGGCGCTGGTGTATGCAGTACTGTATGTGGCCAGAGGTGTGGGGGCGCTGGTGTATGCAGTACTGTATGTGGCCAGAGGTGCAGGGGGCACTGGTGTATGCAGTACTGTATGTGGCCAGAGCTGCGGAGCGGCTGGTGTATGCAGTACTGTATGTGGCCAGACGTGTGGGGGTGCCGGTGTATGCAGTACTGTATGTGGCCAGAGGTGCGGGGATGGTGGTGTATGCAGTACTGTATGTGGCCAGAGGTTCGGGGGCGCTGGTGTATGCAGTACTGTATGTGGCCAGAGGTGCAGGGATGCTGGTGTATGCAGTACTGTATGTGGCCAGAGGTGCGGTGGGCGCCGGTGTATGCAGTACTGTATGTGGCCAGAGGTGCGGGGATGCTGGTGTATGCAGTACTGTATGTGGCCAGAGGTGCAGGGTGATGGTGTATGCAGTACTGTATGTGTCCAGAGGTGCGGGGGTGCTGGTGTATGCAGTGCTGTATGTGGCCAGAGGTGCGGGGGCGCTGGTGTATGCAGTACTGTATGTGGCCAGAGCTGCGGAGCGGCTGGTGTATGCAGTACTGTATGTGGCCAGACGTGTGGGGGTGCCGGTGTATGCAGTACTGTATGTGGCCAGAGGTGCGGGGATGGTGGTGTATGCAGTACTGTATGTGGCCAGAGGTTCGGGGGCGCTGGTGTATGCAGTACTGTATGTGGCCAGAGGTGCAGGGATGCTGGTGTATGCAGTACTGTATGTGGCCAGAGGTGCGGTGGGCGCCGGTGTATGCAGTACTGTATGTGGCCAGAGGTGCGGGGATGCTGGTGTATGCAGTACTGTATGTGGCCAGAGGTGCAGGGTGATGGTGTATGCAGTACTGTATGTGTCCAGAGGTGCGGGGGCGCTGGTGTATGCAGTGCTGTATGTGGCCAGAGGTGCGGGGGCGCTGGTGTATGCAGTACTGTATGTGGCCAGAGGTGCAGGGGGCACTGGTGTATACGGCACTGTATGTGGCCAGAGCTTCGGGGGGCGCTGGTGTATGCAGTACTGTATGTGGCCAGAGGTGCGGGGATGCTGGTGTATGCAGTACTGTATGTGGCCAGAGGTGCGGGGGCGCTGGTGTATGCAGTACTGTATGTGGCCAGAGGTGCGGGGGGCGCCGGTGTATGCAGTACTGTATGTGGCCAGAGGTGCGGGGATGCTGGTGTATGCAGTACTGTATGTGGCCAGAGGTGCAGGGTGCTGGTGTATGCAGTACTGTATGTGGCCAGAGGTGCGGGGGCGCTGGTGTATGCAGTACTGTATGTGGCCAGAGGTGCGGGGATGCTGGTGTATGCAGTACTGTATGTGGCCAGAGGTGCGGGGGCGCTGGTGTATGCAGTACTGTATGTGGCCAGAGGTGCAGGGTGCTGGTGTATGCAGTACTGTATGTGGCCAGAGGTGCGGGGGCGCTGGTGTATGCAGTGCTGTATGTGGCCAGAGGTGCGGGGGTGCTGGTGTATGCAGTACTGTATGTGGCCAGAGGTGCAGGGGGCACTGGTGTATACGGCACTGTATGTGGCCAGAGCTTCGGGGGGCGCTGGTGTATGCAGTACTGTATGTGGCCAGAGGTGCGGGGGCGCTGGTGTATGCAGTACTGTATGTGGCCAGAGGTGCGGGGGCGCTGGTGTATGCAGTACTGTATGTGGCCAGAGGTGCGGGGGCGCTGGTGTATGCAGTACTGTATGTGGCCAGAGGTGTGGGGGCGCTGGTGTATACGGTACTGTATGTGGCCAGAGGTGTGGGGGCGCTGGTGAATGCAGTACTGTATGTGGCCAGAGGTGTGGGGGCGCTGGTGTATACGGTACTGTATGTGGCCAGAGGTGTGGGGGTGCCGGTGTATGCAGTACTGTATGTAGCCAGAGGTGCGGGGGCGCTGGTGATGCTCAGAGATGATTGGAGACACTACGAGACACTCGGGAACTTTTGACACTTTCGATGCTTTTGACGCTCTGATGCCGTTATATCCACCCCACCCAGGTTTGAGTGTCTCCGAGTGTCTCAGAGGGTCTCAGTGAACCTCTGGCCACATACGGTAATACATACACCAGCGGCTTGAGTCCTGCTCGTCTTGTGAGACAGCGCTCACAAATTAAAGCGGAGGTTCACCCAAAATTGAACCAATGCTTTTCGGAACCCCCCCCCTCCGGTGTCACATTTGACACCTTTCAGGGGGGAGGGGGTGGAGATACCTGTCTAACACAGGTATTTGCACCACTTCCTGGTATAGACTCCCGCGGGAGTCTGGCCCCTCTGTGTCACCCCCCCCCCTTGTGTTCTGGGAAACACTTGGCTCCCAGAACGCAACGGGGACCAGTGGGAACGGCGCAGCGTGACTCGCGCATGCACAGTAGGGAACCGGGCAGTGAAGCCGCAGCGCTTCACTTCCCGATTCCCTCATCGAGGATGGTGTCGGGGGAAGCCGAAAGCCGAGCCACCCGCCGACGTCGCGATTGACCCCCCCGCTTTAAGTCAGGATTTAAATACCAATATAACTCGTCTTGCGAAACGTTTGTATATTGCGTTACTCGCAAACCGAGGTATCACCGTATTGGGATATTTATCCTGTTTAATATAAATGTTACAAAATGTTTGGCTTTCTTCCAACAAAACAATCTATACAATGTAACTGATGTTACTCACCGTATACTGGTAACACACACTGGTAAAACAGCCATAAAAATACCGACCACTTCACCGCGGCAGCTGCCAAAGTAAGGAATAAAATAAGAGAAAAAATAATTACAAATCGTGCCGACTGGCGAGATTTATGAAGACTCTAACAACGATTGTAATGGCGCCATACAACCTTCCATGTTATAATACGATTGTTGTGCGATTTGGTCAAAGAGATCAAATTGGCAAGCGACCGACTTGCCATAACTTCCCTTCTGAATTATTTTATACTCGATTTACACTCACCGGCCACTTTATTAGGTACACCTTGCTAGTAGCGGGTTGGACCCCCTTTTGCCTTCATTCTTGGTGGCACAGATACAACAAGGTGTTGGAAACGTTCCTCAGAGATTTTGCTCCATAGTGACAGTGAATACAGCCGTAGCTTGATTGATCCGGTTATAAGAGATTACATGGTGGAATCAGGGATGAGATCCATAATTATGATGGCTGTAACGGAATGGCCCCTGGGACCCAGAGGCTCTTGAAGGGTGTGGGGTACTACTGTTTCAGCTTCACCAATGACTCTTGTGTCTAGGGTCATCCTATGTCCACTAGGGGCATAGGATGACTGAGAAATTATATCTTGGATTACATGAGTTGGGACAGTAATGATAATTCACAATGTATTGCAGGATATCTTGAAATATTACAGGTGGTTAATTCTGAAACCAACTGGTCAATAGAAAGAGTGATTGATTCAATGTTTTTGGCACACATACTGTTAAGGTGTTAATTAAGTCTAGCTCCAATGACTGCTTCATTGTGTGATGCTAATTAACACTTTATTGTGTGAAAATACTATTGATGATAATATGTGTTGTGAATTAGCACAATGTAAAGGTCAGACGTCTGACTTATGTTTACTAAAGGAATGTGTATTGAAGTCTTGTTAGTGACCATTGTATGATGTTGTGGGTGGAGTGTGTCATTGTCCCTTTGATTACTGCAGCATGCTTTTTACTGTATAAAAAGAGCCTGAGTTTGTCATTAAAAGCTATCCGTTTGCAGGAAGCTGTGGTGGCTCAATACGATTGGCACTGTGCTGACAAGCCGTTCACCTCTGCAGCTAAGGGTTCGGATCCCGGTCTCGGCTGCATGTTAATTGAGTTTGGTGGTCTCAGCCTGGCTCCCGGTGGGTGTGCTATGCGAGGTAAGCCTGCGCTTAGTACGCCCAACCCCCCACAAATACCACCACACTTACACGCACTCGAAATCGGGTTAACATGCATGCACTTTGGCCACGTGGTCTCTAAAAAAGAGAGGCGAAGGACTAACAGGACTGGCTGAGCGGGCTAGATCCTCTCACTCCCTCATAGGGGAGTCCCTCTGCCCCGTTGGGCTTCAAAGCAGAGCAGGTAGGTCTCGAGGACCCCCTCACACCTGCCATTGCCACCCGGGGGCATGGAGAAAGATGGCAGATTGCCTACCCCCAACTCCTGCAGTCCGGCTCCTCTCTCGAGTACACGCACAAAATACACTTTAAAGAAAAAAAAAAAGCTATCCGTTTGGAACCAGAGAACAGAGCTGTGTCTCGGTTGTCTGGGGAATTCTTATGGGTCCTGTCTGCTGGATTGTGGAGTGTCGAGAAGCTGTCGTGGGTTGGTGGAATGGAATATCGTAAACAGCGTTAACCCCCGACCGTTACAATGGCATCTTCCAACTATCGATCAAAATCAGCCCCCCACACCTTCTGCATCATATTGATTAAATGGGTTGTTGACTATAGATCATTTATTTCTATCAGGAAAGTCTGATTGAAAAATAAATCATCAGTTTGTATGGCCACCATAAGGCTTTTCTAAAAAAAAATTAAAGAAGAATAGAGAAAAAAATATGAAGACGATAGTTATACTTCTGCTTCCGCCATCTTGCTAACGTTACTCTAACTGCATTAAAAAGTGGATTATGAAAGTCTGAAACTTGGTAGGCCATTTACTAATCCTTACCCCCAAAAGAGCCAGTCTCGGATCGGTAGTGCTCGAAATATCTAATAACCCCAAAAATATATTTTAAAAAGTTGGCAAAGTGTGGACAAAAGTGTGTCCACCACAATCGTTCCAACAAAGGTGGAGATTGGTTGGGGAAAAATTGCTACTTCCCTTTGCGGTGTGTAATACCCAGGGGGTGCTGGTGAGGCTGCATTGATGGGTGCTGGTGAGGCTGCATTTGATAGGCGCTGGTAAAGCTGCATTTAATGGGCATTGGTGAGGCTGCATTTGATGGGCGCTGGTGAGGCTGAATTTAATGGTCACTGGTAAAGCTGCATTTAATGGGCATTGGTGAGGCTGCATTTGATGGGTGCTGGTGAGGCTGCATTTGATGGGCGCTGGTGAGGCTGCATTGATGGATGTTGGTGAGGCTGCATTGATGGGTGCTGGTGAGCATGGGCATCCACTCCATAGGGCAAGGGGGGGCAATTGACCCCCCCTGGAAAATCGAGAAGGTGCTGAAGAGTCTCGCGGCCACGGGCTGTCTGAATGGTCCCGAACCGGATGTCACGCAGGCACAGCGAGCAGGGGGGGGGGGGTCTGTGCTTAAAGGGGGTCCATCTGTGCTGAATGGAGGGGTCTGTGCAGAATGGGGGGGTTTGTGCTGAAGAGGGGGTCCATCTGTTTTTAATGGAGGGGTCTGTGCTGAAGTGGATGTCCACCTGTGCTGAAGGGGGGTCTGTACATTTTCTAGGCTATATTTATATGGACATGGAGTGAAGCTGAATTATCTCAAGAGCTATTTCACACTGCCAACTGACCGCGTTATCGATAAAGCGCCGCTTTACCATTGTTTTAGCTGCTATTCAGCTGCTAGCAGGCGATTTTAACCCCCCGCTAGTGTTTGAATAAAGGGTTAAATGCGACTGTGTATCGCTGCTGCTGTTGCATTTGATGGGCGCTGGTGAGGCTGCATTTGATGGGCGCTGGTGAGGCTGCATTTGATGGGCGCTTCATTAAAAAGGTGGGGTTTACATAGTCAAGGGAAAGGAGGGTGGAGCCAGGGGGGGGCACAAAATGAGGTTTTGCCTAGGGGGTCAAAAATCCTAGCACCGGCCCTGGAAGGAAGTATTTCAGTAATTAAGAGTAGCCATGCCTGTCTTTATTGGCGAGTAAGAACTGCGGTAAGCTTTTGGCTTAGAAGATAAAAGTAATGGTAAGAGTGATATAGCTAATAAATGTTGTGCAGGAACACAATCAGGAAACTGGGCTCCTCTATGACTTCCTGTACAGGCATCTGGCAATTTGCAAAAAAAATAACAATCATTAAACTGGATTTGGTATTTTTAGACTTACCCCGACTGCCTTCGAGCTTTTCAGGTATCCTGAGTCTGATGCTCTCCATAGATCGGTTGATTTTTGGTACAATTTTCTTCTCCTTATAACTGTTAGCTTTAAAGGTCCTAGCACCATCTTCGGGGGTGTATGCTATGGGGGTTCTCTTTTCTTGATTAGTCTCATTGAAAGCCTTCTCTCCACGTTTAGGCTGAAGGACTCTTGTTGATTTGTCTTGGATGTTTGATTTTGGGTTTCGGACTAGTTTTGGTGACTTTTGTCTTATGGTTATTGTTTCACGTTTTAGATGACTCTGTCTTTTAGCACCATTAGTATTTTGGGACTTGCTGCTTTTGTTTTGGTTTTTACTGGATTCAGGCACACTTGCTGCCACCATATGCAAAGCGCCACTGGTTGGAAAGCGATTGAACTGGTTGCCCACAAAAGGAGAGTTGTCCAGGGTTTGAGTTTCAGAGGCTTTGAAATCCACTTCATTGCCTAAGAAGGTAACAGTGTTGGTGGTATTGTTGGTTTTGGAAACTTGGTATTCAGGCTCATTGTCTGAGGGGATTCCATGAGGCAGTTCAAGGTCTGTAAAGGTCTTGTCTTCTACCAGACATTCTGAGTCTCTAACAACAGGTTTTTGTTCTTCTATGGAACCTTCAAGGAGTTCACTGTCCTCAATAGCACTTGCATAAGACTGTTTTTTAAAGAAAGAACTCTTATTAGGTCTAGTGTCCGATGGGCAATTGGATTCCATCTTGTCACCCATGGAAGTAGGGTTTAATAGCTCTTGGTTTGATTGGATTTTTATTTCACGCCCATGGTTGTTCTTTTTGTCCAGTTCAGTGTCCTCAGGAGAACTGATGTTGGCTCTTCTGCCTTCATTGGTATGGTTGTCTAGCCTATCAACTACAGCATCACTAAAATTCGCTGAGTCGTCGTCTGATGCATGGTTTGAGTAAGCAATGTGTTTCGTTTTCGTAATATCAGGACCAACATTGAGCACATGTTGTTCTTCTTTAGTTTTGAAACCTCTTGGCCACTCTTTGTCTTTAGACCCATAGGAAATGTTTTTGTCATTGGTTTCGGCCAATTTATTTTCTTCTTCAGTTTTCAAAGATATTGGCACCATTTCACCTTGGGATTCAGAGGAAAGGTTTTCATTCTTAATGTTATCAATTTCAGATGTGAGTAATATTAGGGCCTTGTTTTTGGCATGGAATTCTCGGCCTCTAACATCAGGTTTTTGTCGTTTCCAGGAATTTTCATGCAGTCCACTGTCTACAGTAACATTGGGATAAGGCTGTTTAGATTGAGTGTTAAACGAAGAACTGGTGTCTGTATTGACAACTATAGAGGTACAGTTTTTTAACGTCTGGCTCAAGGAGGTATCCATTCCACGTTTACAGTTGCCACCATTTTCCACCTCCTTGATGTTATCTTGGCTGCTTATATTGGCACTGTTGTCTAACTTGACCCCTACAGTGTAATTATCATCCAGTCCAGTCCAGTTAATTGAATTGCCATTCGATCCTTGGCTTGAGGAAGCAGCACTTTCCTTTTCAATAACTATGAAGTCATGGTCAGTGCTAAGTACATTTTGTTCTTCAGTTTTGGAAGCTCTTGAGATGTTGTTTTCAGCTTGGCTTGAACAGATACCTATATCGCGCTCACAGGTTGTGTTATCCAGTTCTGTGTCCTCCTCAGGAATGGGGTTACCTCTACCTCTTGCACAGTTGTCTAACTTACTATTTACAGCGTCATAATCAATAAACCCAGAAGTAGTGGGGTTGTCACCTTCATGGCTTGAGGTAGCAATGTATTTATTTTCATTGACTTCAGCATTTTGGCTAACAAAGAGGCCATTTTGTTCTTCATCAGCTTCGGAAATTGTTGGCCCATTGTTTTGATCATGGGAATATTTGTTGGTTTTATCCATTTCAAAAGTGCCTAACATGGAGGAGTTGTCTGCTACATTGTTTTCTAACCCTGTAACACCAGTTTTTTGTAATTCTAAGGTATCCTCATGCTGTCCACTGTCTACAGCAACATTGGGGTAAGGCTGTTTAGATTGAGTGTTTAACGAAGAACTGGTGTCTGTCTTGTCAACCATGGAGGTACAGCTTTCTAGCATCTGGCTTGAGGAGGTATCCATTCCATGTTCACAGTTGCCACCACTTTCCACCTCCTTGGCCTCTGCAGAACTGAGGTTATATTGGCTGCTTGTATTGGCACTGTTGTCTAACCTGACCCCTACAGTGTAATTATCATCCATTCCAGTCCAGTTAATTGAATTGTCATTCGATCCTTGGCTTGAGGAAGCAGCACTTTCCTTTTTAATAACTATGGAGTCATGGTCAGTGCTAATTACATTTTGTTCTTCAGTTTTGGAAGCTCTTGAGATGTTGATTTCATCTTGGCTTGACCAGATACCTATATCGCGCTCACAGGTTGCGTTGTCCAGTTCTGTGTCCTCCTCAGAAATGGGGTTACCTCTACTTCTTGCACAGTTGTCTAACTTACTATTTACAGCGTCATATCTGATAAACCCAGAAGTAGTGGTGTTGTCATCTTCATGGCTTGAGGTAGCAATGTATTTATTTTCGATGACTTCAGCATTTTGGCTAACAAACAGGCCATTTTTTTCTTCATCAGCTTCGGAAATTGTTGGCGCGTTGTTTTCATCATGGGAATATTTTTGGGTTTTATCCATTCCAAACATGCCTAATACAGAGGAGTCGTCTGCTACATTGTTTTCTAAACCCGTAACACAATTTTTTTGTAATTCTAAGGTATCCTCATGCAGTCCACTGTCTATAGTAACATTGGGGTAAGGCTGTTTAGATCGAGTGTTTAACGAAGAACTGGTGTCTGTCTTGTCAACCATGGAGGTACAGCTTTCTAGCATCTGGCTTGAGGAGGTATCCATTCCACGTTCACAGTTGCCACCACTTTCCACCTCCTTGATGTTATCTTTGCTGCTTGTATTGGCAATGTTGTCTAACCTGACACCTACAGTGTAATTATAATCCAGTTCAGTCCAGTTCATTGATGAATTGCCATTAGATTCTTGGCTTGAGGAAGCAGCACTTTCCTTTTCAAGAACTATGGACTCATGGTCAGTGCTAAGTGCATTTTGTTCTTCAGTTTTGGAAGCTCTTGAGATGTGGTTTTCAGCTTGGCTTGAACAGAACTTGTTGTCCAACTCTGTGTCCTCCTCAGTAATGGGGTTACCTCTACTTCCTGCACTGGCACAGTTGTCTAACTTACTATTTACAGCGTCATAATTGATAAACCCAGAAGTAGTGGGGTTGTCATCTTCATGGCTTGAGGTAGCAATGTATTTATTTTCAATGACTTCAGCATTTTGGCTAACAAAGAGGCCATTTTGTTCTTCATCAGCTTCAGAAATTGTTAGACCGTTTTCATCATGGGAATATTTTTGGGCTTTATCTATTCCAAAAGTGCCTAACATGGAGGAGTCGTCTGCTACATTGTTTTCTAACCCCGTAATGCCAGGTTTTTGTAATTCTAAGGTATCTTCATGCATTACGCTGTCTACAGTAACATTGGGGTAAGGCTGTTTAGATTGAGTATTTAACAAAGAACTGGTGTCTGTCTTGTCAACCATGGAGGTACAGCTTTCTAGCATCTGGCTTGAGGAGGTATCCATTCCATGTTCACAGTTGCCACCACTTTCCACCTCCTTGGCCTCTGCAGAACTGAGGTTATCTTGGCTGCTTGTATTGGCACTGTTGTCTAACCTGACCCCTACAGTGTAAATATCATCCAGTCCAGTCCAGGTAATTGAATTGACATTCGATCCTTGGCTTGAGGAAGCAGCACTTTCCTTTTCAATAACTATGGAGTCACAGTCAGTGCTAAGTACATTTTGTTCTTTAGTTTTGGAAGCTCTTGAGATGTTGTTTTCAGCTTGGCTTGAACAGCTACCTATATCGCGCTCACAGGTTGTGTTGTCCAGTTCTGTGTCCTCTTCAAAAATGTGGTTACCTCTACTTCCTGCACTGGCACAGTTGTCTAACTTACTAATTACAGCGTCATCATCGATAAACCCAGAAGCAGTGAGGTTGTCATCTTCATGTCTTGAGATAGCAATGTATTTATTTTCATTGACTTCAGCATTTTGTCTAACAAAGAAGCCATTTTGTTCTTCATCAGCTTTTGAAATTGTTGGCCCGTTGTTTTCATCTTGGGAATATTTTTGGGTTTTATTCATTCCAAAAGTGCCTAACATGGAGGAGTCGTCTACTACATTGTTTTCTAACCCTGTAACACCAGTTTTTTGTAATTCTAAGGTATCCTCATGTGGTCCACTGTCTACAGTAACATTGGCATTAGGCCTACTGCCACAGGGGGAACTGTCTTCAGGTCTCGTGTTCAACAAGAAATCATTGCCTATCTTGTCACCCCTGGAGGTATGGCTTTTTAGCATCTGGCTTGAGGGGCTCCCATTGGCATGGCTGTTATCATTGTTTAGTTCAGTTATCTCTGGAGAGAAGTTGTTACCTTCACTGTGTGCATTGGCACTCTCATCTAGTCTACTGCCTACAGTGTCATTATCATCCAGTGCAAAGTTTGCGGAATTGTCATCTGATTCAGCAATTGAATTACCAGTGTATATATCTTCTACGATATCAGCTTCATTAATTTGAGAGCCATCAACAGGGTCTGGTCTCTCAATGGTATCTTCATTGGGTTCACCGCCTATAGTAACATTGGTGGGAGGCGGGATGCATAAGTGGGAACTGTTCTTACATATAGTGTCCAATGAGCAACTATTGTCCATCTTGCCATAGATGAAGTTATGTTTTTTTAGGTTTGAGGAGACATTTGTGTCTTGTCCATAATTGTTATCACTGTTGGGTTCTTTGCCCTCTGCAGAGGTTAAGTTGCATTGGCTACTTGTGTTGGCACTATGGTCTAACATGCCACCTACAGTATCAATAGTAACCACAGCAAAGTTAACAGAGTTGTCATTTGATCCTTTGCTCATGGAAGTATGGTCATTTCTTTCTTCGACAGAGTAGAACACTTTTTGTTCTCCAGTTTGCCAAGCTCTTGATTTGTCACTTTCCTCTTGGGGCTTAGAGAGGCTCTTGAAACTTTGGCTCATTGTTTCATCCATTATGGGCACATCATTAGTTTTACAAAACTTTATGGTGTGGTTATCATCCCGAGGTTTGTTCAGGGATATCATGCTTTGTGAATCCTCACTGCTAAAAGGCAATAGGTCAAACCTGCAATAATGTAAACATATAAAATGTAACTATAAACATTTTATGAATGTTATGAATGAATAAATGATGTTGCTGTTTTAATTACACACATTATTCAACTCTGACACAACATATTTTCATAACTTTTGTGGTGATAGCGTCAAAATCACATGTGTCAAACACAAGGCCCACAGGCCGAACCTGGCCCTCCAAGCTGTTTCATGTGGCCCTCACACCCAGGGCTTTTTTTGCAGCCAGAGGTGGCATAACCCTGCACACTGTGCATAGAAAACCCCTAAACCCTGCACTCTGTACACAATGCACCCCTGAATTCTACACTCTATGCATAGGGCACCCTTGAAACTGCACTATGTACATAGCGTATACCCGAGCTCCACACATACCACACCACTGGTACATACTATATACACACATACATAAATACATAATACTATATACATTACATAATATATATATATATATATATATATATATATATACACACACACACACATAAATAAATACATACATACATACTATATACACACATAAATAAATAATGTATATATATATATATATATATATATATATATATATATATATATATACACATACATAATATATACACACATACATAAATACATACAGACACATACATACTATATACAGTATATACTCGTCTATAAGCCAAGTTTTTCAGCACTTTTTTTTGTGCTGAAAATGCCCCCCTCGGCTTATACTCTAGTCACCTTTTTGTGCCTGACCTCCCGGATTTTGGGGACCCGATACTGGCCGGCCGTAGGTCCCCTGGACCCCAAACTTGGCACACATGTAGTCCCACTTTTCCTCTACAAGTCTGAAAAGTTTGTTGTCTGGGGGGACCTATGTCTGGGGAGCACCGATTTTTCAAAGCAGGGCACCCTTCCATAGACTCCATTGTTAAACGGTAATATCTCTGGTGATTTTGGGGACCCAGTACTGGCGCATGGACGCAGTGAGGCAAAATGAGGCACAGTGAGGCATGCACATGGGCACAGTGAGGCATGCAGATGGACACACTAGGCTTATACTCGAGTCAATAAGTTTTCCCAGTTTTTTGTAGTAAAATTAGGTGCCTGGGCTTATATTTGGGTCGGCTTATACTCGAGTATATATGGTACATACAGACACATACACTCATAAGTACATATAGCGCATACATACTCAGGCCCAGATTTACTCCCTTTGCTGCCCCAAGTTCGAGTCCTTATAAAAAAGTCCCCGGATTTCATTTTAAAAATCTGGTCACCTTATATTAGAGTGTAAGCTCCTCTGGTACAGAGACTGATGTGATTGGCTCAGTGTTCTCTGTACAGCACTGTGGTATATGTCAGAGCTATATAAATGTATAATAAATAAAATGTATAATTTTTGACCTTACCTTGATGTCTTCAAAAACCATAGAGGTAGCATGGTGTCCTCCTCCACCGTATTCCCCAAATCTGTTGTAAAAAGAAATCCGAATATCAGAACATACACTGCAGAACGAATGCTGCTGTCAAGTTACTGCTGGACTGCTTGAAATGTTGCCATTGCAATGTTTTGAGTCAAGGTGTTGACGCCCAACAACAGAAGTACAAAGTTTCAGAAGATATCGCAAGAACACAGATCCATGTAGAGGAAATGTCGGAATTTGTTCTACTCTGAAACCGAGGTCTGGGACGCAGGGCGAGTCGTTTACAGGAAACCAAAATCTACCACCTGTCATTGCTTATCTCCTCTGCAAATCACAACCGCCTCTAGCTTTAACCCTCGCACAGCCGCAGATTTTTTTTATCAAAAATTGTTTTCATGTGTTAATATGCATATTTAAAGCGGAGGAGTCCCCCCCCCCCCCCCCCCCAAAAAAAAAAATTAAAAGTCTGCAGCTGTAGCTGTAGCTGCTGACTTTTACTATTAGGCCGCGTACACACGATCAAACCTATCTGCTGAAACTGGTCCGCAGACCAGTTCCATCGGACATATCCGATCGTGTGTACGGCCTAGCGGACAGGTTTCCAGCAGACAAAAGTTTTAAAGCATGCTTTAAAACTTGTCTGCTGGAAAGCTGTCTGTCGGACATGTCCACTGGTTAGTACGCCTAACCAGCAGACCGAAATCTCTCACATGCGTTGAATGGATTCGACGCATGCGTGGAAGCATTTTACTTCCTGGTTTGCGGACGTAGCGGCGTCACCGCCCTGGTTTGATCGCGTGTACACAGATCAAACCAAAACATCCCAGGAGACATGTCCGATGAAAACGGTCTGTCGGACTGTTTTCATCGGATATGTCTCCTCGTGTGTACGCGGCCATAGAGTACGTACCTGTCCTGGAGTCCAGTGGTGTCACAAAATATTGACACTTTGGGCCCAATTTTCACTTAGGCCGCGTACACACGATCAGACATGTCCGAGGAAACATGTCCGGCGGACCGTTTTCATTGGTCCACGCTGAAGTGGTCTGTCAGTCTGATGTGCGTACACACCATCGGACAAAAATCCCCTTGGACCAGAACGCGGTGAGGTAGAACACAACGACGTGATGAAAAAACGGAGTTCAATGCTTCCAAGCATGCGTCGACTTCATTCTGATTTTTGATTTCGTGTACTAACCATCGAACATGTCCGACGGACAGGTTTCCAGCGGACAGGTTTCTAAGCATGTTTCAAAACTTTTGTCTGCTGGAAAACGGTCCGATAGGCCGTACACACCATCGAACATGTCCACTGAAACTGGTCTGCGGAGGTATTCGGTAGGGTTGTCCAGATACCGATACTAGTATCGGTATCGGGACCGATACCGAGTATTTGCGGGAGTACTTGTACTCGCACAAATGCTCCCGATACCTAAATAGAATACTTTTTTTGTATTTATCAACATGTTCTGTGAAAATTCTTTGGGCCAGATTCTCATATATATTCGGTGGCGTAGCGTAAGCCATTTACACTACGCCGCCGCTGCGTACTAGAGCAAGTGCTTTATTCTCAAAGCACTTGCTCCGTAGTTTTCGCCGGCGTCTCGTAAATCGCCAAGCGTAAACCCGCGCAATTCAAATGGGGCGGCTTGTATTTAAATTAAGCGCGCCCCCGCGTCGAACGAACTGCGCATGCGCCGGCCGGGGAAAAAGCCCAGTGCGCATGCTTCAAAGGACGTCACATTTTCTCAATGTAAACGACGTAATCGCAGCGTACGCCAGCCCCATTAAGAATCGACGTACGCAAACGACGTAAACGACGCACAACACGACGCGGTCCCGAGGCCATACTTAACATGGCATCCGACGGCACCCAACGGTACTTCGTAAGGTTACTCCACATCGAAGCTGGGGTAACCTTACGCGGACGAAAACGACGTACGCGACGACGGGGCGGCGTAAAAGCGTTCGGGAATCGCCGTACTAGCCTCATTTGCATATGCAAATGAAAAAACAACGTGAAGGCCACCTAGTGGCCGGAGTTGTCATTACACATGGATTTCCGATAGTGTAATGCTTTTACACTTGTCGGATGTAGAAGCGTATCTATGCAAAAGTGATGCTAAGCATCACTCGCATAGATACGAGGACAAAAAAAAGGCGATACGACGGGGTATCTGAGATACTCCGTCGTAACGCCTCTGAGAATCTGGCCCTTTGAGTTTTTTACTACTGCGTGACAAGAAAATAAAACATTTTTATTCATTTTTACTCATTTGTATTCTTTTATAATGTCTTGAGTTAGAGTTCTTCATAATTCTAAAGAAAATATCCTTCGTCTGTATTGTGGTTTGAAAACTGTCACATGACATTTAAAAAAAGTATTGGTATTCGGTATCGACGAGTACATGAAAAAAAGTATCGGTACTTGTACTCGGTCCTAAAAAAGTGGTATCGGGACAACCCTAGTATTCGGGGGTATTTGCGCGAGTAAAAGTACTCCCGCAAATACTCGGTATCGGTCCCGATATCGATACTAGTATCGGTATCGGGACAACCCTAGTTTTAAGCATAACAATTTGGATCAGAGTTCAACTACACTCTGATCTCCCTCTAAATTTAAATAGCACCGTAACTTCAAAGTAACCAGGCGCGACATGTATTAAACTTATTTTTATACTAAAAAACCTTGTCGTATATCACTATGGAGATAGTCCATTATAACCCTTTGGGGTGGGTATATGTGTACGGTCAGCCTCAGCAACTGCCCCTATACTCCCAACCCCTTCTTTGTTTTCCTATATGAATTTGGATGACGGTACTTTATTATGGTCTATTACATTATTCTATGTGAGGCTATACTCAAAACCTTTGCATCACACATTTGTTGTCGGAAAATCCCATTGCGTGTACGAGGCATAAGTGTGACATCGCTTATCTCTCTCTGGCAACACCCTTTATATGCAAGCTCTCACTTATTATCTTGGTTCCTAAATTCCATGTGATCCAACAAGAAGTTTTGGCCCATTGTCTTCTACATTCACACATTGGTTTTGGGGAATCCACAGTGCTCCCTGTTTGTCCACGTGTCTCTACCTCAGCTCCCCAGCCAGACAATTTCAATGGCTCTGGTCCTGTGCGCACAGCTATACAGTTGACAACACCATTGCATTTGCCCCTGAAGAGTTAGTATACCCCAATGAAATGCGTCAGGCATACATAGATGCATGATGTTCATACAGATGATTTTATGTTTTTTATACTGTTTTACTCCTAGATTCTCATTATACCATCAAGCCCCTCCAGTTGTTCATGTTATGCAGGACTTTTGTGGATTTTGTGGATGCAATTTTTGTCATTCGGTATGCTTTGCATGATATCACAAGGCATAATAAAATGCTTATTGCTAAGACTGCTCTTTGTTATACATCTCTCAATCCAAGTCCCAAACAAACTCCCCTGTAACGGTCAGGGGTTAACGCCGTTTACGATATTCCATTCCACCAACCCATGACAGCTAATCGACACTCCACAATCCACGGCCCATATTGATTCCCCAGAAACGAGATTCACAGCTCTGTTTTCTGGTTCAAAACGGATAGACACTTTAATGGTAAACTCAGGCTTTTATACAGTTAGGAACCCCAAGGAACAATGACTTAACTCCACCCACAACATGACACAAGGAGCTCAAAACACATATTTTAGGAGACAGACATCCTGTCTCTGAGATAATCTACATGCGCTAATTACTAATCATTTACCCAGACAAGGTGACTCCGAGATAAGCTCTTCTCACCTGCTATACAATACACATTTATCATCAATATAAATCCACACAATACAGTGTCAATTAGCATCACACAATGAAAGGTTCTTGAGATCCAGACTAATGTTCATTTACATAACAGCAGCAGACGACATTAAACACATTAACAGTATGTTTTCCCACATTGAATGAATCACTCTTGCTATTGACTGGTTGGGTTTAGAATCAACAACCTGTAATATTCCAACATATCCTGGAATACATTGTAAATGATCATTACTGTAAGGGATGTCCCGATACCAATACTAGTATCGGTATCGGTACCGATACCGAGCATTTCCCCGAGTACTTGTACTCGGGGGAAATGCTCTGATGCCTCAACCGATACCTGGGCAGGAAGGGGAGTTGCAAGTCTTCTTCCCGCCGTGCTCTTTCCCCCGTGCCCATCTTTCCCCGTGCTTGTTTTTCCCCTGTGCTCTGTTCCCGTCTTTCCCCCCGTGCTCCGTGCCCATCTTTCCCCCATGCTCAATGCCCGTCTTCTCTCGCCCCGCTCTGTGCCGGTCTTCTCTCCCCCCGCTCCGTGCCCGTATTCTCTCCCCCCGCTCCGTGCCCGTCTTCTCTCCCCCCGCTCCGTGCCCGTCTTCTCTCCCCCCGCTCCGTGACGCTTTCCCCCCTCAATCTGTCAGGATGGAGAGCGGAGGTAGGAGCTGCTAAATCCGGCTCCTACCTTTTCAGAATGAACAGAGCCAGTGATCACTGACTCTGTCCATTCACATAACTGAGCATTGGCACTGTGATTACGATGCTTCAGTTTATGAATGGAGAGAAGCTTTTCTCCATTCATTTCAGCTGAGGCTGCATAGAAAGAGACTGGGGAATCTGTGTCCTTAGTCCCTTTCTCTGTCTTAAAGGGGAGATGTCAGGGGTCTGTTAAGACCCCTGATATCTCTCCAAAGACCCCCAACAGGGCTGACAAAAAAAAAAAAATATTGCAATAGATATTGACAAGCCACCCCCCTTAAAAATAAAAAAAATCACTGTAAAAAAAAATACTGCCACTGAAACATGACATAAAAAAAAGGTATCGGTTATCGGTATCGGCGAATACTTGAAAAAAAGTATCCGTACTTGTACTCGGTCTTAAAATTGGTATCGGGACAACCCTAATTACTGTCCCATCTCCTGTAATCCAAGATATCATTTCTCAGTCATCCTATGCCCCTAGTGGACATAGGATGACCCTAGACACAAGAGTCATTGGTGAAGCTGAAACACCCCACACCCTTCAAGAGCCTCTGGGTCCCACGGGCCATTCCGTTACATCCCCCTTTTTGTGTTGGAACCCAATTAAACAATACTGTATATCTTACATGCTTACTCCGCATGGTGATTGGCCTCATTTAAAGTCCCGCTGATCAAACTCTCTCTTTCTTTTAAAGGTGCTAAAAGCTGAAAATTGGCCTGGGCAGGAAGGGCGGTGAAAGTTGCCGGTATTAAAGTGGTTAAACATGCCAAACTGACTGTACAACCCCATCAGTTTATTTCCAGGGCTGTTATTTAAATTGGTTATGCAAATAGTTACAGAGCTTCTGGTAGGTTATTTGACCTTCAAATCAGTAATTGTACAGCTGGAATGGGGAAATGACAAGACTGCTGTTCTTCTGCTTTTTGTTTTGTTCCTTTTCTGCCACGAAATAAAAGAAGAAGTTTACAGGCTGTGTGCAGGAGCACGGGATCACAGAAGAGCTCCAAAACGTAAGTAGTAAATGGCAAATGTATTACGAAATTGATCTGTAGATGAAGGTGAATTCAGGTGGGTCTAAGAAATTAGCAATAACACGGGAACGTGGGAGGACAGTCACATATGGGAGATGTCAATGCTGACGTAGACTAAAAGGTCTAAATATGTAATTTTCATGCTGCCTTGCCTTTTGGCTACGCTAGAGAATTCAGGATTAGAGTTGTTTAGACTTCACTGGCAGGGAGGGTGACCACATTTCCAAACTGCCATTCAGAGACACCCCCCCCCCCCTAAAAAAGAGCATTTTTTTAATACATTTTTTTTGTGACCCCATAGATTTCTCTGGTTCATTCTGGGACCTGTAGTTATTCACTGGTTGAGGGGGGAGGTCACATCTTCAGCTCTGAGGGGACCCCCCCCATGCTGAGGGCATGGGGCTTGTTATGGTTCAGGAGGGGAGGGAACTCAGTTGTCCCCCTCCTGTCCTGGCCTGCCAGGCTTCATTCTCAGATAAGGGTCTGGTATGGATTTTGGGGGATTCCACTCCACACTTTATTTTTTATTTTGGCGTGGGATTCCCCCCCTAATCCTTACCAGGCCGGCAAACCATTTTTTTATTTACTTTTTAATTACTAGCAATGTTTTTTTATTTTTTATTCAGCTGTCAGCGAGGAAGCCCATTGACAGCTAAGGCCCCGTACACACGACCAAGCTTCTCGGCAGAATTCAGCGAGAAGCTCGCTGGGAGACGTATTCTGCCGAGGTTCTGGGTCGTGTGTACACTTGCGACGAGCGTCCCGTCGGGAAGCTCGTTGAGCCAAAAAAGAGAGCACGCTCCCTTTTTCCTCGTTGTTCAATGAGGACTTTTCCGACCGCTCATCGGGAACCTCATCGGGCGGAACGATGGGTTTAGCCTGACGAGGTTCTCGTACGTGTGTACGCGGCCTAAGGACTCGGCGGTTATCTAAGGACACGGAGGGCCAGGTTCCCAGCCTGCTCCTTGACTACGAACTATTCACTGCGCCCTCATTGGGTAGAACTTTGCCCAATCAGGGCTCAGAATGCACTGTGCAGCGCAACCAGGTGATGTTTGGGCCGAACCTTTGCTCAGCCCAAACCGTTCGCCCAATTCTACTCCTGACACCTGTTTTACACTTTTTGGTGAATGAATAAGGTTACTGTAATGGTATGGCCCGTGAGACCCAGAGGCTTTTGAAGGGTGTGGGGTACTCCTGTTTCAGCTTCACCAATGTCTCTTGTGTCTAGGGTCATCCTATGTCCACTAGGGGCATAGGATGACTGAGAAATTATATCTTGGACTACCTGAGATGGGACAGTAATGATAATTCACAATGTATTGCAGGATATCTTGAAATATTACAGGTGGTTAATTATGAACCCAACAGGTCAATAGGACAGTGATTCATTCAATGTGGAACATAGGTAATTAAGTCTGCTACTGTCATGTAAATTATCCTTAGTTTGGCTTCTAAAGACCTGTTTATTGTGTGATGCTAATTAACACTGTTTTGTGTGAATTTCTATTGATGATAAATGTGGAATGTGAATAAGCACAATCTAAAAGGTCAGACGTCAGACTGACCTAAAGGAACGTGTATTGTATTGAGGTGAAAAGAGCTTAGCTCGGAGTCACCTCGTCTGGGTAAATAGTTAGTAATTAGCTCATATCAGTGCCAGAAAGTCTGACTAAAAATGTGTATTGAGTTTCTTGTGTCATGTTGTGGGTGGAGTTAAGCCATTGTTATTTTATTACTGACCGTATCTAAGAATCATGAGTTTATCATTAAAGAGGGATTCCACCCGCATTTTTTTTTAAAAGTCAGCAGCTACTAACAGTGTAGCTGCTGACTTTTAATAAGGACACTTACCTTGTCCTACTTGCCCGCGCTGATGGCCCCCCCCCCCCGATGCCGGTCCCACGATTGCTCCAGGTCACACTAGGGGAAACAGGCAGTGAAGCCTTACGGCTTCACTGCCCATTTCCTACTACGCCTGCGTGAGTCTCACGCTGGCTTGTGAATGGGCGGCTGCTCTCTGAGAACACACACAGTTCCCAGAATGCTGCGCGCTCCATTCACAAGGAGAAGAAGCAGAAGAAAAGACACCACGGCGTGGAAGAGGCAGATTACGGACTTCCGCATAGCAACAGGTATTTCGGGTGAGCATTAATTTTTTATTTTCACCTTTTTTTTTTGTTTTGTTTTTTTAGGACTTTTGCCCAAATGTGGTTTTCCTGGGTGGAACTCCGCTTTAAAGATCATTTTGAACCAGAGAACAGAGCTGCGTGTCTCCTTTTTCTGTGGGTAATCCATATGGATCGTGTTTGCCGGATTGTGGTGTCGATAAGCTGTCGTGGGTTGGTGGAATGGAATATCCCTTGTCGCTATCAACATGGAGACAAGGTGCTTTGGAGTAGTGGGGTTGAGCCGCCACTGCCCCAAAGAACCCCCCCCCCCCACATGTAGAGGGCATGTGGCCTCATATGGTTCAGGAGGGGGTGCTCTCTTGCCCCCACCCTTTCCTGAGCTGCATGCTTGGATAAGGGTCCGGTGTGGGTTTGGAGGAGGACCCCACGCCCAAAGGTGTTCTATCAGGTTGAGGTCAGGCCAGTCAAGTTCCTCCACCCAAAACTTGCTCCTCCATGTCTTTATTGACCAGTGCGCAGTCATGTTGGCTCTGCTGTGAGACAGCATGATGGAGCAATGGCTGGCACAATTGCAATGGCTTGTATAGGGTGTCAGGCAGTGGGATGCATTTTGAGTTGCCTTGCTAAAATAAAGAATGGAGGTGGATGTCATTTGGTGGTGTCTGAAAGATATCTTCTGGCTGCAAATCTGCTGATTCTGTGACACGCCCCATAGGACGTGAGCTTGGAAACAAACTTGTCTGTTGACTCAACAAATGACATCGTCTTGTGTAACTAGTGCGCAGTGAGTAATATACTTCCTCCTTTGAACATAGACTGGCGGCTGAAGAAGGATTTTAACCGCCCCCCCTGAAGGAAAAAGTCCCAGGTTGGTGCATTCTATAGTTTACATTGATAGGATTATGGAAATTTCGGCTCCCCAGTTGTTGCTGATCCATCTACAATCTGGCAGGTGAAGCTTCACAGCTGCTAACAAGCCCTTTCTCTCTTTTTTTTCAATATAACATCTAGACGGCGGGGAAATTTCTAAAACCACAAACGTTCCCCACTTAAGATCTTTTCTTTTATCTGTCAGATTGTATGCAGCACGTGGCATCGCCATGGTGGGACGTGGATCTTTAATCTACAGGTGTAACCACTGCTGTGGTTTTACTTTAACCACTTAAGACCCCGGACCAATATGCAGGTTAAGGACCTGTAACCCCCTTTTTGCGATTCGGCACTGCGTCGCTTTAACTGACAATTGCGCGGCCGCGCGATGCGGCTCCCAAACAAAATTGGCGTCCTTTTTCCCCCACAAATAGAGCTTTCTTTTGGTGGTATTTGATCACCTCTGCAGTTTTTATTTTTTTGCGCTATGAACAAAAAATAGAGCGACAATTTTGAAAAAAATTCAATATTTTTTACTTTTTGCTATGATAAATATCCCCCAAAAATATATAAAAATATTTTTTTTCCTGAGTTTAGGCCGATACGTACTCTTCTACCTATTTTTGGTAAATATGGGACAGTTTTATGGCATTTTTATTAATTATTTTTTTTCTTTACTACTAATGGCGGCGATCAGCGATTTTTTTCATGACTGCGACATTATGGCAGACACATCGGACACTTTTGACACATTTTTGGGACCGTTGTCATTTTCACAGCGAAAAGTGCTATAAAAATGCACTGATTACTGTGAAAATGACACTGGCAGTGAAGGGGTTAACCACCACGGGGGCCCTGTAGGGGTTATGTGTTCCCTAAGGGAGTGATTCTTACTGTAGGGGGGCGGGGCTGGATGTGCGACGTCACTGATCGTCGTTCCCTATATCAGGGAACAGACAATCTTTGACATTAACACAATAAAGAACGGGGAAGGTGTGTTTACACTCACCTCTGCCTGTTCTTTAGGTCCTGTGACCGTTCGCGGGACACCGGCGGCGATTGGGTCCGCGTGTCCCGCGGGCGCGGTTCACGAAGCTCGCGACCATGCGGCTGGACTCTTAAGGCAACGTACAGGTACGTGGATGTGCCCTGCCGTGCCATTTCGGCGTGAAGGAGTCCTTAAGTGGTTAAAGGGAAAAAAAAGTGTATTTTTATTGCAGTGATTGTAAGTTTACGAGGGATCTCCCATCCCTAGCCTTGGCCCCTGATGGCCCCTGATGGCCCCTGGGCATAGACATGGACTACAGAGACTTTGGACATGTTACAGGAGTGGTTGGGGCCCAGGATGACAATTGTATACCCATCGGGTATCATACCATGTGGGTGCTGAACTGTACAGGGGCGGTGGGGACTGGGGACCTACTACAGAAGACTGAAAATGATCCACTTGCAAGGCCGGACTGGCCTACCGGGATATCGGGAAAAATCCCGGTAGGCTGGCTGCCTGGACCACTTGCCACCCAGGCCAATTCTGATATTTCTCTCCTACATTTTTTTAGTAAAAAATTACTTAGAACCCCCAAACATTATATATATATATGTTTTTTTTTTTTTTAGCAAAGACCCTAGAGAATACAATGGCGGTCATTGCAACTTTTTATCTGGCACGGTATTTGCGCAGCAATTTCTTAAAGCTTGTTTTTTTGGGGAAAAAAAAAAGTTTTGTGCTGCAAAATAAATAAATAAATAAAAAAACAGTAAAGTTAGCCCAATGTTTTTGCAGAATGTGAAAGATGATGTTACGCCAAATAAATAGATACCTAACACGTCACGCTTCAAAATTGCGCACGCTCGTGGAGTGGCGACAAACTTCGTTACTTAAAAATCCCCATAGGCGAGCGTTTAATTATTTATTTGTTTTACTGGTTACATGTTTTGAGGTACAGAGGGGTACAAAATTATTGACCTCGCTCTACCGATCGCAGAGATACCTCACGTGTGTGGTTTGAACACCGCTTTCACATGTGGGCGGGACTAGCATATGCGTCCGCTTCTGCGTGCGAGCTACCGGGGACAGGGGCACTTTAAAAAAATATTGCAGAGAATTCATAACTTTGCTCCCGGCCTCTGACGATCATAGACTCCGGCGGGTCTCTATGATCGGCAGTAACCTCTAGCAACCAATTAGTGAGCAGTATTAATGTGCAGTAACCTCTAGCAACCAATTGGAGAGTGGCAAGGATGTTCAGTAACCTCTAGCAACCAATCGGTGAGCAGTATCAATGTGCAGTAATCTCTACCAATCAACAACCAGCAGAAGTCATGTGCTGTAACCTCTGGCAAAAAATAAGTGAGCCGTAATGTGTGCTGTAACCTCTAGCAACCAGTCAGTGAGCGGGAATGATATGCTGTATCCTCTGGCAACCAATCGCAATCACTGCCTGATCTGATACAACGGATTTTGAGTCTAGCCGCCTATTAATTGTAGACTCAGAGCAGGCGAAGGGCAAAATTGCATGTCAGTGTCAGTGCAGCATAATACCCCCAGATTGGTGTCAGTGCAGCATAATACCCCCAGATTGGTGTCAGTGCAGCATAATACCCCTAGATTGGTTTCAGTGCAGCATAATACCCCCCGGATTGGTGTCAGTGCAGCATAATACCCCAATGGATTGGTGTCAGTGCAGCATAATACCCCCAGATTGGTGTCAGTGCAGCATAATACCCCCAGATTGGTGTCAGTGCAGCATAATACCCCCTCGATTGGTGTCAGTGCAGCATAATACCCCCATGACTTGGTGTCAGTGCAGCATAATACCCCCCCCCCCCCCGATTGGTGCCAGTGCCGCATAATACCCTAGGATTGGTGTCAGTGCAGCATAATACCCCCAGATTGGTGTCAGTGCAGCATAATACCCCCAGATTGGTGCCAGTGCCGCATAATACCCTAGGATTGGTGTCAGTGCAGCATAATACCCTCAGATTGGTGTCAGTGCAGCATAATACCCCCAGATTGGTGTCAGTGTAGCATAATACCCCCAGATTGGTGCCAGTGCCGCATAATACCCTAGGATTGGTGTCAGTGCAGCATAATACCCCCATGGATTGGTGTCAGTGGTATTACTTAGCCCAGTACCTGCTCCTGTGATGCTCCTTCTCTCCTGTCTCTGGTCTCTGAGTCGCTGGAACTATGCTGCCGGGTTGAGATCACTCCGCCTGGCAGAGAAAAAAAGTGCGGTGAGCAGTCCTGGAATGTAGAGCCGGGGAAGTAAAGTAGAAGAAAAGTCCAAAATAAAGATTAAATAAACCCCCCCCCCCCCCCACTGCTGATAAACATGCTGCATACGGTTTACCTTAGATTTCCGTGTAAAGACGTTTTCTTACCTTTGATGTGGTCACGTGACACGCGTTGCACCTTCTGCTATACTCCTCCCTCCCTTCTTGTCACAGAAGGCAGAACTGTGCGTCACATGAAATGCGTTGAACCCTCTGCTAAGTGTCAGAAAGATGGCTGGTATGACTATATATTCCTCCCTTCCTTCTGGTATGACTATATATTCCCCCCCCTCTTCTTGTCACAGAACTATGTGTCACGTGACCGCTACCAAGAGAAAACCTACTGTACACAGTCACACCTATTCATTGCAAGCTGTGCGCAGCTTTTTTTTTTTTGATCAGTGGGGGTGGAACGGGTGCTTTCAACTTTCTATAATTTTGCCTTTTCTTCTACTTTAAGGCTAGGTTTAGACATGTGGCTAAATTGCCTCGCCTCTGAAAAGCGATCCCCATTTGGATTACTTTTCAGAATCATTTGACGAGGTGTTTTAACCCCATAAATCCTGCAACAATATGCTGCAGTACATTGCACACAGTTATGGGGCATATGCGGTGCGTCCCTGCTCACCTAAATGGATTGCATTTGGGGGGGGGGGGTGGTACTGTTCTGAGGGGAGGGGGGGGATCAAACCACAAGCAGTCCAGTGCGTTTTCCATGGGTTACAATGGCCCTAGTTCACACCAGTGCAGTGCGCTCCAGTCATCAAAAGTAGAACGTGCTGCATGAAATGTATCTGGAATGTGGCAAAATGCATACAAAATGTACCGGAAACACACGCCCTTAATTGAGATGATGAAAAAAAAAGGAGGGGAAAAAGCACACTAGGACACATCAAAAACACATCAAAAATGCAACTGAATGCATGAAAAACACATAAAAATGCACCGGAACACATAAAAACATATTAAAATTGTACCGGAATGCATGAAAAACATAAAAAAATGCACCCAAACACTTTAAAAACACATACAAATCACGCTGGGATTCATCAAAAGCACATTTCATAAAAATTCACCAGATTGCACATGTCCTCAATTCTCCTCAATTGAGATGAAGTAATAAAAAGCAGGAAAAAACACACCGAAACGCATAAAAAAAATAAAATAAATGCACCATAAGGCATCAAAAACCCATAAAAGTTACACTGGAATACACCAAAAACACATACCCTCAACTGAAAAATAAGAAAAAGAGGGAAAAAACTCTCTGAAACGTAACAAAAACGCATAAAAACGCATATCAAAAACAAAATCGGAACATCAAAAACACATGAAAATGCACCAGAATGCATCACATCAATGCAATGCAATCACATAGCCTCAATTGCCCTCAATTGAAATGAATAAAAAGTAGAGAAAAACACACAGAAATGCATCAAAAACGCATATAAATGCACCAGAGTGCATCAAAAATACAGAAAAATGCACCGGGATGCATAAAAAACATATAAATGCACCAAAGTGCATCAAAAACACATATAAATGCACCGGGTGCATCAAAAATACAGAAAAATGCACCGGGGTGCATAAAAAAACACATATAAATGCACCGAAGTGCGCCAAAGCACATACAAAAATCACAGTAAAATGCATCAAAAGCACAATTTAAAAAATGCGCTGGATTGCACAAATCCTCAATTGTCCTCAATTGTGATGAAGTAATAAAAAGAGGGAAAAAATACCGAAACGCTAAAAAAAAAAACACCAGAACGCATTAAAAACACATTGAGAAATGCACTGTATGGCCTTAAAAAAAATCACAGTGAAATACACTAAAAGCACTTTTTAAAAAGCGCACCGGATTGCACATATCCTCAACTGTCCTCAATTGAGATGAAGTAGAAAAAGAGGGGAAAAGAAAAAAAAATGGCACTGAAATGCACCAATAACACATAAAAAAACACAAGAAAGCATCAAAAACACATAAAAAAATGCATCGGAACACATCAAAAAACACATAAAAATGCACCAGAACGCATTAAAAAAAAACATACAAAATGCACCAGAACGCATGCATCTGGAACACAGAAATTGTGGTGTGAACCGGCCCTAGAGCCCTCTAGAGGCATCAAAAACGTGCATGCAAAAAAAGCACCTGGAACACATCCAGATTACATATCATGGTGTGAACTGGCGTACGGAACTGCATCTGGTGTGAAACAAGAACATGTGTGTGTTCCAGTGCGTTTCTGATGCATTTTTGGTGCGTTTTTGATGCAGTCCAGTGCATTCCCCCCCCCTCTTTTTTCTTAACCTTAAGGGCCAGTTCACACCATAGAAACGCAATCCGGATGCATTCCAGGTGCGTTTTTGACGCGTTCCAGTGCGTTTTTGGTACGTTTTTAATGCAGTCCAATGCTGTTATTTTCACCCCACTTTTTTTTATCAACCTTAGATAAGGACAAGTGTGCTCCAGTGCGTTTTTGGTGCATTTGGGTGCGTTCCGGTGAATTTTTGATGCGTTTTATAGCGTTCCATTACAGTCCAGTGCAGGTATAAAGCAGCATGTTCTACTTTTTTTTTATTTTTTACTGGAACTGCAAGCACTGGTGTGAATGATGCCATTAAAAACCATATAACCGACTTTCAATGCGTTTTTAATGCAGGAAAAAAAACGCACTGGACTGCATTAAAACAAAGCCCATAATGAGTTGATCCCCATCGACCACTCACATGTATGATGTCATTCCCTATTGATAAGCGCTCATTCACATGTGGGGCTAGGTGGTGGTAAAAGCAGGTGGTTGAACCATAGTTTTACCCCCCCTCCGACCACCAGCACCCAGAAGCCTGCCAGCCTCGGGGCATCGCACATGCCGTGGCCACAATGCTGTGCGTCATGGCAAAAAAATCAATCGCGGGTTTTATTTGAACATGAGGCATTCGAGTCTATGGGGCTGCACTACAACGGCGTGCAATGTTGACGGTGGCGGTGCAGCATTTACAACCATTACAGGGTTAAACACTGAAGAGGCGTTACATTCACTTTTCAGAGGGGTAGCCAGGGTGATGCAACCACGAGGCACATGAGGCAGGATGGCGATCGGCGTTCCTCTAGCTCAGGGATATGCAAACAGCGGACCTCCAGCTGTTGCAAAACTACAAGTCCCATCATGCCTCTGACTCTGGTGTCATGCTTGTGGGTGTCAGAGTCTCGCTATGCCTCATGGGACTTGTAGTTCTGCAACATAGGGAGGTCCGCTCATTGCATATCCCTGTGGTCTAGCTGCTCATCTGACCCCGCCCTCTTCCAGCGTCTCCGTCACTCTGCCAGTGTCAGGGAATCGCTCAGCTCTATACAGGAAATACAAGGGCGGCGAGAAGAGGTGGATCGCAAAGCGAAGCATTCCACCACAGAAGCGCTTCCTCGCAGGCTCACTGGTGTAACCAAAATATCCCTCCTAATCAGTGGCGGCTGGTGCTCAAAATTTTTTTGGGGGGGCGCAAACAAACAAAAAAAAAAAAAAATAGTTGGGAGCTATGTTCATATGGATGATGTGCTGTAACCTCTAGCAACCAATCAGTGAGCAGTATTACTGTACAGTAGCCTCTAGCAACCAAACAAGAGGAAATCATGTGCTGTAACCTCTAGCAACCAATCAGTGAGCAGTATTACTGTACAGTAGCCTCTAGCAACCAAACAACAAGAGGAAATCATGTGTTGTAACCTCTAGCAACCAATCAGTCAGCAGTATTACCGTACAGTAGCCTCTAGCAACTAATCAACAAGAGGAAATCATGTGTTGTAACCTCTAGCAACCAATCAGTGAGCAGTATTACTGAACAGAATCTCTAGCAACCAATCAACAAGAAGAAATCATGTGCGGTAACCTCTAGCAACTATTCAGTGAGCAGTATCACTGTACAGTAATCTCTAGCAACCAATCAACAAGAAGAAATAATGTGCTGTAACCTCTAGCAACCAATCAGTGAGCTGTAATGTGTGCTGTAACCTCTAGCAACCAATCAGTGAGCCGTAATGTGTGCTGTAACCTCTAGCAACCAATCAGTGAGCCGTAATGTGTGCTGTAACCTCTAGCAACCAATCAGTGAGCCGTAATGTGTGCTGTAACCTCTAGCAACCAATCAGTGAGCCGTAATGTGTGCTGTAACCTCTAGCAACCAGTCAATAAGTGGTAATGATGTGCTGTAATCTCTGGCAACCAATCACAATCACTGCCTGATCTGATACAGTAAATTGATTGTAAGTCTAGATGATATTTATTGTATGTCTCAGAGCAGGTGGGGAGTAAAATTACGTGGGGGCCCCAAGATTTTTTTGCCCAGAGTCCAATTATTATTTTTATTATTTTTATTATTATTATACAGGTTTTATTTAGCACCAACAGTTTGCGCAGCGCTTAACAAAATAAAGGCAGACATTACAGTTACATTACAATTTGGTACCAGAGGAATCAGAGGGCCCCCTGCTCACTAGAGCTTACAATCTAAAAAGAGGGGGGGGGGGTCAATTGATACAAAAGGGTAATAGCTGTGTGTGGGGTATGAGCTGATGGAGGAAGTAAAGCAGTGTTAGTTAGAAGCAGGATAGGCTTCTTTAAAGAGAGGAGTTTTCGGGGATCATCTAAATATGGATAGGTTAGGGGGACAGTGGGACAGATTGGGGTAGGGAGTTCCAGAGGATGGGAGAAGCTCTGGAGAAATCCTGGAGGCGAGCATGGGAGGAGGTGACAAGCGAGCTAGAAAGCAGGAGGTCCGAAGAGAGTGGCTTGGTTGGTATTTTGGGACTAGGTTAGTGATGTAGCTGCATTTATAGACACTCTATAGACGCATGAGGCCCAAGACGCTCTTCTGCGACATCTACAAGAGTTGCAATGAATGCAAAATGACGCAATAACTAATAAGAACAGGCTGGTGGAAGGCCGGCATAAACACCGACGAGACATTTTCTATATTCGTTAGGAGAAAAGTTATGTCATGTCGCCTCCCTAGGCTGTAGCGGCGCCTTACCGTCCCCTCTGGGCTTCCAGGAGCGTGCAAAGCCAGGTGTGGCGCCCGTCTTGGAAGTTTCTCCTTTCCGGTCACTAAAAAATAAATTTCAGGGCCGTTGCGTCATTTCTATATAGTGAATCAAAGAAACATTGCGCAGAACGCACTTTCTTTTGTTGTTCCAGGGCTGTGTGTGAAAGTTCTCAGAACGGGCCTTTCCTTACCAACGCTAAACCCCTCCCCTCTCCCCTCCCCTCTCCCCTCCCCCTCTAGAAGTTCTTAAAGCTGTCTGCACACCACGAAGGACACGCAGCTTGCAAAAACAATTGTCGAATTGAGGACCACCCCCCCCCCCTTTTCTGGCACTTGTTGTTTACCAGGAAAAATCTGTACTTGTTGCTAGAAAATTACGCAGAACGCCCGAACATTATAGTTTTTTTTTTTTTTTTCCAAATTCTTTGGGCCAGATTCAGGATGGCGAGCGGTTCTTTGCGGCGACGTAACTTTTTCTATTTACGTTTTGCCGCCTCAACTTTACGCGCAAGTGCTGTATTCACAAAGCACTTGCGTGTTAAAGTTGTGGCGGCGTAGCGTAAATTGACCGGGCCTAATTCAAATTCGGCGGGTAGGGGGCGCCATGTATTTAAATTAGGCGCGATCCCGCGCCGAACTTACTGCGCATGCGCCGGCTGGCCACGTATCCCAGTGCGCATGCTCCAAATCACGTCGCATATTGTCAATGAAAATGACGTGAACGTCACTTACGCCCAGCCCCATTCTGAATCGGCTTACGCAAACGACGTAAAAACGTTCAAATTTCCCGACGTCCATACTTACCATAGGATGCGCCTGCTTTTTGGTGCTTTATCTTTACGTCGGGAAAACCCTTACGGAATCGGCGTAAAGTCACTGCGTCGTACGTTCGGGAATTGGCGTATCTCGCTGATTTACATATTCTCGGCATGAATCAGCAGGAACGCCCCCCAGCCGCCATTTTAAAATTGCAGTTAAGATCTGATGGCGTAATACAATTACGCCTGTCGGATCTTTGCTGCAAACCGGCGTATCTTGTTTTCTGAATACAGAAAACAGATAAGCCGGCGCAAAGTCAGAGTTATGCCGCCGTATCACTGATACGCCGGCATATCTCTACCTGAATCTGGCCCTTTATTTGTACAAAAGGAGGCAGAGAATACAATTTTTTTTTTTCAAAATACTTTTATTAATTTTCCAACATTACATACAAGTAAATAAATAAATATACATTATTTAACCACTTTACGCCCAGGCAATTGACAAAAGACGGCCACAAGGTGGCTCTCAATTGCCGGGAGGGTGTCTATGGAGTGGCGCAGGGATGGACTGAGACCAAAATTTGGCCCTGGACCTTATCCAGACCGGCCCACTTTGTTTGCAAACAAGAACAAAAACAGTATATAAACTATACGCAATTGTACAAAAAAACATAAGTAGCATAACATAAGGAGTCCTCACTCACCTCTTTTATTATTTCACTTATTCTCCTCTGTATTTTCCTCATTCTTCTCACATCACTGCATGAAGTGGAGGGCGAGCTGCACAGCCATTACTTTGACAGGCTGTCACTGAAACTGGCCCACTGAGCCATCGGCCCACCGGGAAACTCCCTGTAGTCCCTATGGCCAGTCCATGCCTGGAGTGGCGGCATCACTAAAGTGCCGATGCGCGTGCCTGGCGGCCGCGATGTCCTCCGCGCACCCGCGATCGGCGGTTACACAGACAAGGACGTGGATCTCTGCGTGTAAACACAGAGCTCCACGTCCTGTCAGGCAGAGGAGACCAATGCTGTGTCCCTTGTACATAGAGACACAGATCGGTCACCTCCCCCAGTCACCCCCCCTTCACACACAGTTAGAATCACTCCTAGGGAACACATTTAACCCCTTCCTCGCCCCCTAGTGTTAACCTCTTCCCTGCCAGTCACATTTCTACAGTTATCAGTGCATATTTATAGCACTGGTCACTGTAAAAATGTAATTGGTCCCAAAAATGTGTCAAAAGTGTCCGATGTAATGTCGCAGTCCCAATAAAAATCACAGATGGCCGTCATTACTAGTAAAAAAATAATAATAATAAAACATAATTCTGTGCCCTATTTTGTAGGCGCTATAACTTTTTTTTTTTTTTACAAAAATATGTAGAAGAATGTGTATCGGCCTAAACTGAGATTTTTTTTTTTTAAATGGGGTATTTATTATAGCAAAATGTAAAAAAATATTGTGTTTTTTTTTTCAAAATTGTCGCTCTATTTTTGTTTATAGCGCAAAAAATAAAAAACGCAGAGGTGATCAAATACCACCAAATGGAACCCCAAAGATTTCATTTGGGTACAGTGTTGCTCGACCACGCAATGGTCATTCAAAGTACAACAGCCCTGAAAACTAAAAATTGGTCTGGGCAGGAAGGGGGTGAAAATGCCTGGTATGGAAGTGGTTAAGTTTAGTGATCATTTCAGGAAATTTTATCAGTTAAACAGAGTGGGCTAAATTCAGGATGGAGAGCGTATCTTTGTGCGGGCGTAGCGTATCCGATTTACTCTACGCCTCCGCAACTTTTACAGGCAAGTGATGTATTTACAAAGCACTTTCTCCGTAAGTTGCGGCGGCGTAGCGTAAATGGGCCGGCGTATCCCCACGTAATTCAAATAGGGCAGGTAGGGGGAGTGTTTACTTAAATTAACACTGACCCCACGTAAATGACGTGCCGAAAAAAAGAAAAAAAAAATGATGTGCCGAACGTCCTGCGCATGTGCCGGCTGTGAACATATCCCAGTGCGCATGCTCCAAAATCACAGCGCAAATAGTCAATGAAAACGTCGTGAACGTAACTTACGCCCAGCCCCATTCTGAATCAACTTACGCAAACGACGTACAATACGACGCTGTCCCGACGTCCATACTTAACATTGGCTGTGCCTCATATAGCAGCGGTAACTTTACGCCGGGCGTAAGCCTAACGTAAACAACGCAAATAGATACCCTGGCTGCAACTATGTTCGTGAATCGGCGTATCTACCTAATTTGCATATTCGACGCGTAAATCGACGGAAGCGCCACCTAGCGGTCAGCGTAAATATGCAACTAAGATACGACGGCGTAAGAGACTTATGCCGCTCGTATCTTAGCTAAATTCCGGCGTTTCTTGTTTTCTGAATACAGAAAAAAGATACGTCGATGCATCTTAGAAGTTACGCGGCGTATCTCGAGATACTTATCTTCTTACTGAATCTAGCCCAGTGTGTATTGGGCTTATTCTTTGCAAACTTTTAAAGCCAACAATTCAGTTAAGTGTCAGCTTTCCTACTTTTCCAACTATTCTCACTTCTTCAACTTTTTCTTATGGATTTAAGCTATTCATCCAGTTAACTTTAGCAATTCAGCTATTTAGCATTCCCACACATTTGCTGCAGGAAATGCATTTTCTAGTTACATATGAACTGCATAACTGTGTGTATATATATATATATATATATATATATATATATATATATATATATATATATATATATATATATATATATATATATGTAACGTGAGGCCCGTGGGACCCAGAGGCTTTTAAAGGGTGCAGGGTACTCCTGTTTCAGCTTCACCGATGACTCTTGTGTCTAGGGTCATCCTATGTCGACAAGGGGCATAGGATGACTGAGAAATGATATCTTGGGCTACATGAGATGGGACAGTAATGATAATTAACAATGTATTGCAGGATATCTTGAAATATTACAGGTCAATAGAAAGAGTGATTCATTCAATGTGGGAACACAGACTGTTAAGGTGTTTAATGTCGTCTGCTACTGCCATGTAAATGAACCTTAGGCCACGTACACACGATCGGACCAAACCGATGAGACTGGTCTGACGGACCGTTTTCATCCGACTACGCTGAAGTGGTCTGATGGTCTGATGTGCGTACACACCATCAGTCCAAAATCCCATTGGGCCAGAACGCGGTGACGTAGAACACAATGACGTGCTGAAAAAACAAAGTTCAATGCTTCCAAGCATGTGTCGACTTGATTCTGAGCATGCGCAGGTTTTTGGTCCGATGCTTTTGTGTACTAACCATCGTTTTGGTCCGACGCAAGTTTTAAAACTTTGGTCCGACGGACAACGGTCCGATGGGCCGTACACACGATCAATTTGGTCCAATGAAACTGGTCTCCAGGCCAGTTTCATCGGACCGGGCTGATCGTGTGTACGCGGCCTCAGTCTGGCTCTCAAGAACCTTTCATTGTGTCATGCTAATTGACACTGTATTGTGTGAATTTCTATTGATGATAAATGTGTATTGTATAGCAGGTGAGAAGAGCTTATCTCTGAGTCACCTTTCCTGGGTAAATGATTAGTAATTAGCTCATGTAGATTATTTCGGAGACAGGATGTCTGTCTCCTAAAAGATGTGTATTGAGCTCCTTGTGTCATGTTGTGGGTGGAGTTAAGCTATTGTTTCTTGGGGTTTCTAACTGTATAAGAGCCTGAGTTTACCATTAAACTATCTATCTGTTTTGAATCAGAGAACAGAGCTGTGTGTCTCATTTCTGGGGAATCTAATGGGCCGTGTTCATCTGCTGGATTGTGGATTGTCGATAAGCTGTCTTGGGCTCGGAATGGAATATCTTAAATGACATTAACCCCTGTCCCATTTGGGGTTCCTTTACAATATATATATATACACACTCTAGGAAGGACAGCGCTGTGAATTTTTACACTATTATTCAAATGAATAGGCTGCCGTGCCCGGGCAAACGTGGCCTGCAAAGCCACAATAATGTGAACTTAGCTTTAGGGGCTTTTTCCCAAATACTCGCACTGCTCCTTGCATAGTTCTCCTTTTATGTGTGTATATCATCCTTCACTCCCTGACTGTTTCCTGTACAGTGATGACTGTTTGGGATTGGAGTAAATAAACCCCCATATATAGCCTCAATCCTCAACATCCTCAAGCAGAACATTTTCTTCACTCCGAAGAGATACTGGAGCTACACGAGCCTCCCAAACCCCCTCCAAATAGTCTGATTACCACCCCGCCAGGTAATTATTATACACTCGCTGTATATTTTATACCTGACTACGGCAACAATTCTCCTTCTCTCAGGTTCACAATTGTCTTTGTCTATTTCTCACATCTGTCTTCACAGAAATCACTCAGGCTGGGTTCACACCAGTCCAGTGCGAATTCCAGCTACGTTCTCAGTGCGGAGAGAAGAAGCAGCTGTTCAGCGCTTCCTCTGCGTTGTGGCTGGGGATCAGATGAGCAGGTTGGGGGGGGGGGGTCAGTGTTGCCAACCGTCCGTATTTTTAAGGTACGGGTACTTTTTCCCCCACGTTTGTAAATGTCTGTGGTTGTGGGAATGTGCCAGTAAAAATAGCAGAGATCGGTTCGGCTTGGAACTGAGCATGGAGATTGGAGGCAGGGGGGGATAGTGGCATCGCAGAGGGGGATGGAGTCAGGGGGCAATGGAGGCAGGGGGTGTTAGTGGCAGGGGGAGATTGGAGGCACCGCAGAGGGGGATGGTGGCACTACAGAGAGTGGGGGATAGAGACAGGGGTTGTTGATGGCACCGCAGAGGGGGATGGAGACAGGGGTTGTTGGTGGCACAGTAGAGGGGGATGGAGGCAGGGGTTGTTGGTGGCACAGTAGAGGGGGATGGAGGCAGGGGTTGTTGGTGGCACAGTAGAGGGGGATGGAGGCAGGGGTTGTTGGTGGCACCGCAGAGGGGGATGGAGTCAGGGGGCAATGGAGGCAGGGGGTGTTAGTGGCAGGGGGAGATTGGAGGCACCGCAGAGTGGAATGGTGGCATCGCAGAGAGTGAGGGATGGAGACAGGGGTTGTTGGTGGCACCGCAGAGGGGGGTGGAGGCAGGGGTTGTTGGTGGCACAGCAGAGGGGGATGGAGACAGGGGTTGTTGGTGGCACAGCAGAGGGGGATGGAGGCAGGGGTTGTTGGTGGCACCGCAGAGGGGGATGGAGGCAGGGGGCAATGGAGGCAGGGGGTGTTAGTGGCAGGGGGAGATTGGAGGCACCGCAGAGGGGGATGGTGGCACTACAGAGAGTGGGGGATGGAGACAGGGGTTGTTGATGGCACCGCAGAGGGGGATAGAGGCAGGGCTTGTTGGTGGCACCGCAGTTGGGGGTGGAGGCAGGAGATGATGGAGGCATGGAGCCTGGGGGAGATTGGAGGCCGGGGAAGATTGTGGCACTGCAGAGGGGGATGGAGGCAGGGGTTGTTGGTTGTACCGCAGAGGGGGATGGAGGCAGGGGTTGTTGGTGGCAGGGGGTGTTAGTGACAGGGGGAGATTGGAGGCACCGCAGAGGGGGATGGTGGCACTACAGAGTGTGAGGGATGGAGAAAGGGGTTGTTGGTAGCACCACAGAGGGGGGTGGAGGCAGGGGCAATGGAGGCAGGGGGTGTTAGTCTCAGGGGGAGATTGGAGGCACCGCAGAGGGGGATGGTGGCACTACAGAGAGTGGGGGATGGAGACAGGGGTTGTTGGTGGCACCGCAGAGGGGGATGGAGACGGGGGCAATGGAGGCAGGGGGTGTTAGTGGCAGGGGAAGATTGGAGGCACCACAGAGGGGGATGGATACAGGGGTTGTTGGTGGCACTGCAGAGGGGGATGGAGGCAGGAGATGATGGAGGCATGGGTCCTGGGGGAGATTGGAGGCTGGGGAAGATTGTGGCACTGCAGAGGGGGATGGAGGCAGGGGAGATGGTCCCAGGGGGTGATGTGACTAAATAATTTGCCCTTATTATTTCAAAAATAACAAAACATTTTTTTTTACCTTAATATCTCCCTTAAATCACATTGCTATTTGCCTAGCGTACTTGTTTGTAGCCTAAATACTGAAATTGGAACCAAAAAATGTCATTTAAAAATGTAATTTAGTATCTTTTGTGAAATGCCAGAAACATGGCTGCGCCAGTAAATTTCGGGTGTCGTGCCATTAAATTTTAATCTGGTAGGTGGGCAACACTGGAGAGGAGGAAGACTCACAATAGTATCGTATCAATCCATTTTTATTTCAATTAGAAATAAATACATATAAAACACTCACATATAGTACATAAAATCTGCAATTTAAGACATCTGATGTCAGGGTCTCTGAAGCCCCGCCCTACAGGTTTCCTCCTAAGGGACGTCATCAGGGGCTGAGGATAGTTGGGGTTGATCTACTAAAGAAAACCAGGTTGTTCACTTAGCTTGGTAACAGAGCGAGGAGAGCTGGTAAATCCTGCCTGGGGACATGCACACAGATAATCAGGGCACTGATCATCAGTGCCATCAATGCTGCCTATCAGTGCCCTTCAGCGCAGCCTATCAGTGCCCATCAATTCCGCCTATCAGTGCCCTTCAGCGCAGCCTATCAGTGCCCATCAATTCCGCCTATCAGTGCCCATCAGCGCCGCCTATCAGTGCCCATCAATTCCGCCTATTTGTGCCCATCAGTGCCGCCTATCAGTGCCCATCAGTGCCGCCCATCAGTGCCGCCTATCAGTGCCCTTCAGCGCAGCCTCATCAGTGCACATCAGTGAAGGAGAATTACTTATTTCCAAAAATGTATAACCAAAATGACAAACATTTTTTTTTCTAAAAAATTTCCATCTTTTTTCATTTGTTTAGCAAAATGTAAAAAAACCCGGTGGTGATCAAATTTCACCAAAAGGAAGCACTAATTATCTCTAAAAATGTCACATGGCTACAGTGTTGCATGACCATTCAAACTGTAACAGCGCTGAAAGCTGAAAAATTGGCCTGAGCAGGATGGGGGTAAAAGTACCCTGTAGGCAAGTGGTTAAGCTTTGAACTAAAAAGAAAACACAAATCGGGCTTTAAACAGGGGAGGAGCTCAATGTCAGAGATGAAGATGCCTAGAATCATCCAGCAGTTCTATTCATACAAGCAGAAGTATTTAAGGTATTCCTAAAGGCAAGACATTTTTTTTTTGTTTGTTTTAGATGGAGTGGAGGGGGATTAGAACCCCTGTCAGGTTTTTATTTTATTTTGGGTTCACACCTGAACAGGAATGAAAGGAACGTATTCAACCAGGGGTTTCCTAACTTTGGAGGGATTTTATCTAATTTCCTATTGTGGCTATGGGACATGGAATGAATGTAAATCTCCCCAACAAAGATAGCAACAAAAAGTGACAGGGGTTAACACTTTCCTATTGTATCAAAAAAATATATATATATTATTTTTACATTTTAAAAATGTATTTATAAACAAGAAAGTTTCATTCGAGACATCTTTTTTAGATCTTAGAGTAATAATAATAATAATATAAACAAAATGCTACACAAGCCATTCTGTAATGACCTTTCCTTTTTCAATCTGTAATTTCCAGGAAAATTCGACTCAATATTCCCACCTGTGCGGAACGCTCCCGGAAATGTAATTTCCCGCTTGCGTGGTTGGCTTATTGAATTTCCCAGAAGTCTGCACTGAGATGCAGGTCAAATTATCGGCACCCCCTAAAATCTCACCAAAACTGGTCAGATACTCCCCCAAGGGTCAAATATTTATAAAAAAGACAAATAACTCACAGCTTTTCTCATTTGAATTCTGAGAGTGCACCGGGTGATTGTAATGAACATAGACCCTCTCACTCAGAATCAGTTTTCGCAGGAGGCGGTGAAACAAACGCCAACAAAAGATAGAAATCTGCTGCAACTTTATCTAAAATCCCTGAAATGTTGCAACAGGTTTAAAAGATTAAAATCTAAAAAAAAAAATATTTTAAGGAAGCACCACAAAAAAATAAATAAAAGCCCCCCAAAAACCTTTGTACATAAAAGGCAAATGAAGGGGTCACGTGTGCTTGCATATACCCTGGGGGTGAGAGTGATAATTCCAGGGTCTTAATTTATGGTTAAAGAGGTATTTTTTTCCCTAAATATCTTCCTTTCCCTTAGTGCAGTCCTCCTTCACTTACCTCATCCTTCCATTTTGCTTTTAAATGTCCTTATTTCTTCTGAGAAATCCTCACTTCCTGTTCTTCTGTCTGTAACTCCACACAGTAATGCGAGGCTTTCTCCCTGGTGTGGAGTGTCGTGCTCGCCCCCTCCCTTGGACTACAGGAGAGTCAGGGTGCTCTCTACGTTGCAGATAGAGAAACAAGCTGTGTGTTAGTGGGCGTCTTGACTCTCCCGTAGTCCAAGGGAGGGGGCGAGCATGACACTCCACACCAGGGAGAAAGCCTCGCATTACTGTGTGGAGTTACAGACAGAAGAACAGGAAGTGAGGATTTCTCAGAAGAAATAAGGACATTTAAAAGCAAAATGGAAGGATGAGGTAAGTGAAGGAGGACTGCACTAAGGTAAAGGAAGCTATTTAGGGAAAACAATTGTACCTTTACAACATCTTTAACGATAAATTTATGAGTTGTAAAAACCTTTAAGCCGTTTGCTGTCTGGTGCAACTGTGACATTTCTCACACACATTGAAATCACTTTTTTTTTTTTGATAGAAAATTATTCAGAACCTCAAACATTACCGGTATATATTTTCCAAAAGCAGAGACCCTGCAGAATAAATTGGTGGGTGTTGCAATTTTTTTTATCTTTGGAGAGTCAAATGAAAAGGAAAAATTAGACCTAAAGGAATTTTAGTGCACAAAAACACAATATAATACCCAATGTTTGGCAAAATATAAAACCTGATGTGGAGTTGAGTACAGCGGAACCTCGGATTACGAGTATAATCCGATCCAGGAGAATGCTCGTAATCCAAAGTACTCGCATATCAAAGCGAGTTTCCCCATTGAAGTCAATGGAAACTAAAATAATTAGTTCCGCATTGACTTTAATGGCATGCAATACCGCATGCGGCCAGAGGTGGGGTGGTGACGGAGAGCCTCAAAAATGGCCGGAAAGGCCCAAGGACAGTTCGGCTGACCTTGGCAAACCTCAGAAAGACTCTGTTCACAAGCATTTCCAAACGATGCCGATCACAAGCTTTAGAAAAACAATTCCAGGGATCAGTGGCTGCTCGTGCTCAAATTTTTTTTGGGGGGTGCAAACAAACAAAAAAATAATAATTAATTGTCGCCACTGTGCCCATTATACGCCACCAGTTTCCCCCCAAATGCCGCCAGTTCCCCCCCAACTGCAGCCAGTTTGCCCCCAAATGCCGTCAGTTTCCCCCCAAATGCAGCCAGTTCCCCCCCAAATGCAGCCAGTTCCCCCATCAAATGCAGCCAGTTTCCCCCCCAAATGCAGCCAGTTTCCCCCCAAATGCCACCACTTTCCCCCCAAATGCCGCCAGTTTCCCCCCAAATGCCACCAGTTCCCCCCAAATGCCGCCAGTTTTCCCCCAAATGCCGCCAGTTTCCCCCCAAATGCCGCCAGTTCCCCCCAAATGCCGCCAGTTTTCCCCCAAATGCCGCCAGTTTCCCCCCAAATGCCACCAGTTCCCCCCAAATGCCGCCAGTTTCCCCCCAAATGCAGCCAGTTTCCCCCAAATGCTGCCAGTTTCCCCCCCAAATGCAGCCAGTTCCACCCCAAATGCAGCCAGTTCCACCCCAAATGCAGCCAGTTTCCCCCCAAATGCCGTCAGTTTCCCCCCAAATGCAGCCAGTTTCCCCCCAAATGCAGCCAGTTCCCCCAAATGCCACCAGTTCCCCCCCAAATGCAGCCAGTTAGTCCCCCCCCCCCCCCCCCCCCCCCGGCACTTTTAGTTTCTCGGGTCCTCCACGCTCCCCCTGCTCCTTCCAAGTCCTCGATATCTTCTACCGTCCTCAATAGCGCTTCAGCCAATCAGGTGACCGCTAACCAGACATGATGCACCTGATTGGCTGAGAGGCGGGTTAGTGTTAGGGAAGTGATTCCCTAACACAGCACTGTTTAAACAGGGAATGCACAGCCTGTGCGCCCGCTGTTTAACCATTTAGAAGCCGGATAGAGCTCACAGACTCTAATCAGGAAGCCTATTAGAGCCTCTGGGTCTAATCAGGCACTTCTAAAACACCCCCCGCTGTAATTCAGTTGGCCGGCGATCAACAAGGAGCCGGACACCCGAATAGTGTGCGGCAGCGGCGACAATAGAGAGATTCATGCAATGCATGATTCTATCTATTGTTGAGGGACGGGTGCAGGAGAGAGGGGGCGGCGCTCCTGCACCCACTATGGACGCACCGCCACTGCCAGGGATCATGGAAACAGCTGCAGCCATGGTCCTGGTATAAGCACTTGCTGTCCAGGATGTTTATGTACTCCGCATATCATGGATGGGAAGTGATTTTGGATCCCATGATTTTCACGGTTTAGCAGGCATGCACAATTTTTCGGTACATCTGTGGTATCTATTTACTTAACACAAACTAATCTTTTAGCTTTTACCAAACAATTGGGGATATATACAGCAATGCAGATATTGTAGTACACAAAAAAATTGCAATTACCGCTATTGCTTAGCAAATCTGCTTTTAGAAAATATATACCTTTAAGTGCACTTTAACCACTTAAGGACCGCCTCCTGCACATATACGTCGGGAGAATGGCACGGCTGGGAAGATCCATGTACTACTGCCCAGTCGTGGGTCACGGGACCGGGACCTCGGGACTCACGGACCCGATCGCCGCTGCAGTGCGCCGATCGGTCCCCGGAGCTGAAGAATGGGGAGAGCCGTGTGTAAACACAGCTTCCCCGTGCTTCACTGTGGTGGCAGCATCGATCGCGTCATCCCTGTTATAGGGGGGACACGATCGATGACGTCACACCTACAGCCACACCCCCCTACAGTTGTAAACACACATTAGGGAACACATAACCCCTACATAAGCCCCCTTGTGGTTAACTCCCAAACTGCAAATGTAATTTCCACAATAAACAATGCAATTTAAATGCATTTTTTGCTGTGAAAATGACAATGGTCCCAAAAATGTGTCAAAATTGTCTGATGTGTCCGCCATAATGTTGCAGTTATGAAAAAAAAAAAAAAACGCTGATCGCCTCTATTAGTAGTAAAAGATAAAAATAACAAATGCAATAAAACTATCCCCTATTTTGTAAACGCTATAAATTTTGCGCAAACCAACCGATAAACGCTTATTGCGATTTTTTTTACCAAAAATAGGTAGAAGAATACGTATCGGCCTAAACTAGCAAATTGGCGTTAGGCGTTGGATGCTTGGAAGAGTCAATGGAAACCATACTGATGTATTGTCCTGATGCAACTCCATTGCTAGGTTTCACATGTGTATCATTTTGCGTGTTGCTGATCCTTTCAGCTGTGTATGTGTCCTGGCTGTTCAGTGGCTGGTCAGGAGGAATGGTTTCCAGGTCTGTTAGAGGGGACCAGAGACATTGCTCCTATGAATAAAATTATATATCGTCAGATGTCATAAAGGATTCAAAACAGACAATAAAAAGACTGAGATAAATTTAAAGTGAACCTGTCGTGAGAAAAACAGTAGCTGCCGTTGACCTACTTCTGAAAAAATACCATTTGGCTGGCTGTCGCACTGATCTTTTGTATGTAATATGCTCCGATGGCGTGTACACGCGACCGTTTTTCATGCCATGGAAAAAAAACACCGACGTGATTCTCGTCAAGCCTGCCTTGCCTACACACGATTGGGAAAAAAATGCTTATAAAAAACGGTCGTGTGTAGACTTTAACGACGGGAAAAAAACACGCATGCTCAGAAACAAGTTATGAGAAGAAAAATTTGCATAATCAGCCCAAAGGGTGGCGCCGTTCGAATGGAACTTCCCCTTTATAGTGCCGTCGTACGTGTTGTACGTCACCGCGCTTTGCTCAAGCATTTTTTTTTCTCACGATCGTGTGTGGGCAAGGCAGGATTGACAAGAAAACTTAGTTTTTTCCATGACATTAAAAACGGTTGTGTGTTCGCGTCATTAAATTGTAGCTCCACCCAAAAGTGGAACTTCCGCTTAAACCACTCCTTGCCCCCTTACATGCCATTTTTTTTTGGGGGGGGGGGCTTCAGTAGGAGTGAGACTTCCTGTCCCACTTCCTCCTTCCGCCCAGGGACTGCTCAGGCGATACGTCATATCGCCTATGGTGGCCCCTCCCTGTAGACGATCGCCTGGGACTTGTGACAGGTCCCAGGCGATCACCTGACCACTCATAGAGCGTAGCACCGCTTACGCATGCGCAGTGAGTGCCCGGCCATGAAGCTGAAAGCTGTCACGACCGGGGGGCCCAGACTAGGAATGAAGGCGCCGGCTGGAGTGGGGGGGGGAGAGCGGAGCTCCGTGCAGCGCGTCACTGGAACGTGGAGCAGGTAAGTGAATGTTTATTAAAAGCCAGCAGCTATGCCTTTTGTAGCTGCTGACTTTTATTAAACATAAAAAAAACTGGATCTCCCCTTTAAAGGAGTTCTCTAAGCTAAAACTTTTAACCCCCGCTGTGCCCGGGCTGTAAAACTATACAAAATAAACTTTCACTTACCTGCCTACGATCTCCCGTTATTCCGGTATTATATGGTTTTGGTAAATCTGAAAACACAAATTTGCAAAAAATCTCATAGTGTGTACGAGGCTTAAAGGGGTTATAAATGTACAATTTTATTTCCCTAAATATCTTCCTTTACCTTAGTGCAGTCCTCCTTCACTTACCTCATCCTTCCATTTTGCTTTTAAATGTCCTTATTTCTTCTGAGAAATCCTCACTTCCTGTTCTTCTGTCTGTAACTCCACACAGTAATGCAAGGCTTTCTCCCTGGTGTGGAGTGTCGTGTTCGCACCCCCCCCTCCCTTGGACTACACGGGAGTCAGGAGCCCACTAACACACAGCTCCTTTCTCTATCTGCAATGTAGAGAGCGTCCTGACTCTCCTTTAGTCCAAGGGAGGGGGCAAGCGCGACACTCCACACCAGGGAGAAAGCCTTGCATTACTGTGTGGAGTTACAGACAGAAGAACAAGAAGTGAGGATTTCTCAGAAGAAATAAGGACATTTAAAAGCAAAATGGAAGGATGAGGTAAGTGAAGGAGGACTGCACTAAGGTAAAGGAAGCTATTCAGGAAAAAAAGTACCTTTACAGCCCCTTTAAGTCAAGTTGAAAAAGACACAAGTCCTTTGAGTTCAACCAATATAAAAAATAATAATAATAGAGTCTACTTATTCTGGCTCAGAAGGTTTCCTATAGGGAACAACGATTGTGCCTTACCTCCATTTCGTCCAAAAAAAGGCTGCTAATGCTACTGCTGCTAATATTATTATTATCGGCAATATCATTTTTAGCAGGAACAAATCTTCACCTGCTCCGGAACTCATGGAATCAATAAAGTCCAATGCTTTTTTTTTGGTGTCGAAGCCTCCTAAAACAAAACAACAAAACACGTCAAATGATTGTATTTATAATGAGAATAAATGAAAAAGCGTGTGTGTTTGGGGTGGTTTGGGGAAAATAGGGGGCCACGCTGGAGGAAGAGGCTTATATGCAAAATAAATAAATAAATATACTGTTTTCATCAGGGCTTGACAAATCCCAGGCGCCAGGTCGACAACCTGCGTCCTGGTGCCAGCGTTACCGCCCAAATGCTTACACCCCCCCCCCACGCTATGCATCCTGGGCTCTGCTTGACCACCTGGGGGCCTGTGACAAGCATAGTGTGTGCTGCCAGGAAGAGAGGTGGGAGTAGAGCGGACACACCTCTCTCCTCCCTTCACCCGGAAGTGGCGTGTATCTTCTGGGTCCCTATTGATTGTTTCCCAGCCTTGATGCGATGTGCATTGCATTTATTAAAGCACAGGAAAAACACGCAGACCCTGGTTGTCTCATTAACCCCTTGCCAACCAGCTGCCACAGTTTTACTGCGGCAACATGGCACGGCTGGGCGAAACGACGTTATGTTACGTTGCTTCGCCCCTGTGGCCACTAGGGGCACAAAGGTGCACCCCCTGCCAGTGCTCGGGACAAGGTCATTTAGAGCCCAAGATGTACTGATCTGCATGCTTACTCCCTAAGCATAAACCCCCCCTCCTCCCAGCACAAATCCACCCCCTGCTGAAATCCCTCCTCCCAACCAAAATCCTTGTCCCCAAACCCCGCCCCCGGTACCCCCTACCTACACTTCAAATCCTTCCCTCCGAGCTGAAATTCCCCTCAAATCCCCCTTCCAAGCACAAATCTTTTCCAATCCCTCCTCCCAACACAAATCTCTCTAGATTACCATTCTTGGCACTAACCACCGTTTTTTTTTTAAAGTGTATTTTTGTGCGTGTACTCGAGAGAGGAGCTGGACTGCAGGAGTTGGGAGTAGGCAGACCCTCCCCCCAGAGGCAATCTGCCATCCTTCTCCATTCCCCTGGGTGGCAATGGCGGGTGTGAGGGAGGACCTCCCCCTCACCCCGCCCTACCTGCTCCGCTTGGGAGCCCAACAAGACCCCGACGGGGCAGAGGGACTCCCCTTATGAGGAAGTGAGGGGGCCTAGCCCGCTCAGCTAGCCCCGTAGGTCCTTCGCCTCTCTTTTTTAGGAGACCACATAGCCAAAGTGTGTGCATGTTAAACCAATTTCGTGTGTGTGTAAGTGTGGTGTTTTTTTTTGTTGGGGGGGTGGGACAGGCTTACCTCCCCCCATATACCCCTTCCAACATAAATCCTCTCTCCATAATCTCCTTAAGGTGCCCCCCACCCCACATGATACCACAGTGCCCAGGGAAGCCACCCCCACCTGCCTACCCCTTATGCCAGCCCTGCCCACCCCTTATCCCAGCCCTGCCCCCTGCTACCCCCGGAGCCAATGCGAGTGCCCAGTGGGCGTGATGACCGCCAGGAGACCCGCAATCGCTTGTGACAGAGCAAGAACCAGGAGCTGTGTGTCTATTTTTTTTCCCGCATGGGGTGACACTGATCCTAGTGATGCCACTGGCTGATAAAGTAGTAGAACCGACCCTTTTGTCCCGGTTCGGTCCCCATCAGTTTGAAAAGGGTGAGCGCTTCCAGAGTAGCCACTTGTGTTAGGCAAACTTGAAACAATAACATTTTCTTAGCATTTTCATTAGCTGATACTCGCTTGACATAGGACAGCATTCAGGATTATACAGCAAAGTGCTGCAGTTCGGAGTCTGAGTCCTGATCCCGGATCTTTAAAGTTCTGGCTCAGCTGTGTATCCTCTGCGGTCCACGCTGAACCCGAGCTGTAAGATGAGGGATCAGGACTCCCAACTGCAGCACTTTGCTATATAATCCTGAATGCTGTCAAGCAAGTGACAGCTAGGGATGAGCTTCGAGTTCCAGTCAAACTCATCTTCAACTCATACATTGTCTGTTCTCCCAACAGCGAACAATTTGGGGTGTTCGCAGCAAGTTCGTAAAGCCGCAGAACACCCTGAACAAGTCTATGGGAGAAATCTAAAGTGCTAATTTTAAAGGCTAAAATGCAAGTTATTGTCCTAAAAAGTGTTTGGGGACCCGGGTCCTGCCCCTGGGGACATGTATCAATGCAAAAAAATGTTTTTAAAAAATGGCAGTTTTTCCGGGAGTAGTGATTTTAACTACTTGCCGACCAGCCGCGGCAGATATATGGCGGCAGGTCGGCTCGGCTGGGCGAGATCACGTAGCTATACGTCATCTTGCCGTTCAGCCAATAGAGGAACGTGCGCACCCCCCACTCTCCCCTGCTGCCGATGCACGTGCCCGGTGCGCTATAAACCAAAAAATAAAGGGACAATTTTGAAAAAAATACATATTTTTTTACTTTTTGCTGTAATAAATATCCCCCAAAAATATATAAACAAAACTTTTTTTTCCCACTGTTTAGGCCGATACGTATTCTTCAACATACCGTTCTTATCAGGGTATAACATGCACAGGCGTATAACACGCACCCTTACTTTAAGAGGGAAGTTTCAGGAAAAAGTGAAACAATAAAAGTAAAATATTCCTTTAAATTTCGTACCTGGGGGGTGTCTATAGTATGCCTGTGTAAGTAGCGCTTGTTTCCCGTGCTTAGAACTGTCCCTGCGCAAAGTGTCATTTCTGAAGGATAAAGACACTGCTGTCAAAAAAACTGCAGTTTGTAAAACTTTTGCATTGATACATGGGACAGGACTCAGGTCCCCAAACAATTTTTAGGACAATAACTTGCATATTAGCCTCTAAAATTAGCACTTTAGATTTCAAATGATCGAGTCCTTTTAACAGGGTTCTAAAGTTCACACAAACTTTTGGTCTCTTCGCAGGTTCTTGTGCGAACCGAACGGGGGGGGGGGGGGGGGGCGGGGATCGGGAGGAAGGGTGTGTTTCAGATCATCCCTAGTGACAGCTAATTATAATTACATTGTTTCAATTTTGGATTGCACAAGTGGCTACTCTGGAAGGACTTTCTATTTTATGTTTTTTTTTTTAGATTGATACTGTTTCTGTTTTATTTTGAGATTGTCTGGTGCAGCAGCTGAACAGAAGGGTCAACATTATCTGGCAACATTGTATTCATCTTTTAACTCTTCACTGTGCACTCCCAGCTCCCTTGCATAGCATAGGTTATTTAGATATAGAATTTGCTATATACAGAATATCTTGAATACGGTGGCCCTGGTAACAAGAGAAAATATGTTTTATATCTGCTAAAGTAACCTCAAAATATAGAGTAAAAAATATTACTTTTTTTTTTAAATTGTCGCTCTATCTTTGTTTATAGTGCAAAAAATAAAAGTCACAGAGGTGATCAAATACCACCAAAAGAAAGCTCTATTTGTGGGGGAAAAGGACGTCGTGCAACGTGAGCCACATCGCACAACCGCGTAATTGTCAGTTAAAGCGGCGCAGTGCCGAATCGCAAAAAGGGGCAAGATCCTTTAGCTACAAAATGGTCCGGGGCTGAAGTGGTTAACATTGCAACACGGCTTTCAGCTGCCACATGGGGATTGGTACAGTGATTGTGATTATTGTGTATAATTCCGCCAAAGCAAAGCATTGCGATTACAGCGTGTGTACCCCCCTAAACTGCTGCTTCTGCAGCTAAAGGGGTAGCATTAGGAGTGCAGAAATATCGTAGCTCAATTACTGGTTGTTATCCCCCCCCCTCCCCAAATCACAATTGAAAAGTCCTAATTCACATAAGTTCTTGTGGGAATGAGTGATTTGTTCATGTGGCTGAAGTCGCCTGTTACTCTATGCCATTCTATGGGGATACATTCCATTCTTTTTTACCCTATTCTATGTAGGCAGCGCCATCTGTTGAGGAACATGGGAACTACCGCTCAGCACTAGCTCCTTTTTATAGCAATCAAGAGCAGATTTTTCTGAACAAGCTAGGACATACAATGTACAGGCATATCCCACTTTTAAATACACAATGAGGTTTATTTACTATCGCTGGAATGCGCAAAATTAGGTTCACTTCTGCATAGAAACCAATGAGCTTATAACCCCAGCGTGTTCAATTAAAGGGGTTGTAAAGGTAACAAAACATCCTACAGTACCGGCCCCACCAGCCCCCCCGTTATACTTACCTGACCCCTTGAAAGTCCCGTGCTCGCCCCCGACATACTCTTCACCGCTCAGCCTGGCCGTTGATTGGTTACAGCGGATGAATTGAAAGCAGCGCAGCCATTGGCTCGTGCTGCGGTCAATCACATCCAATGACACCGCACGCCGGGGCGGGGCGGGCCGAGTGATACAGTGAGCGACTATGGCTGCCGGCTGTATCACAGGAACACGCCCGCAAGAACTCAACACATGAAGAGCTTGCATGAAGGTGTTAAGTCCTTGCGGGGAGGAGCCAAGACAGCCGCCGGGGGAACCCCAGAAGACCAGGTTCGGGGCCACTCTGTGCAAAACGAGCTGCACAGTGGAGGTAAGTAAAACATGTTTGTTATTTAAAAATATATATATATATATCTTTAGTGATCCTTTAAGCCTGGTAATAAAACCTGGAAGCTCATTGGTTTCTATGCAGAAGTGAGCCTGATTTCTGATTTTGCACTTTCTAGTAAATAAAGCCCATTGTGTACTTAAAAGTGGAGGTATGCCTGTATACCACAGTATCATGCAATCTGGCGCCTGCAAACACATTATCGTTTCAATCTGAATTTGGGGTGGCAACAAACAATGTGTTGGCACCCACAGAGGGTGCAAAAGGCGGTACAGGAAACTGACCTTTTCTGTCCTTTTGGTGTGAACCGGCTCTTCACTGAGCCGGAAGTGGGAGCAGGCACCTGTCAAAATCAGGTACCTGCTCCCCCTCCATAAGGTGCCAAATGTAGCAGCGGAGGGGACGGGGGCAGACAAGTGGAGCTCCCCCTTTGGGGGAAGCTCCGCTTTAACGTTCTGTTGGGCTTTACTGCATAAACTGTTTCATGCATTATTTCTGATTACTTACTGCTGTCATTCAGCTTAACCGATTTCTCATCATATTCTAAATAGAACATTTTATCCATAGCTTTTGTGATGAGATATAAGGAGTTTGTTGAATGGAGGAAGACCCGAGACTCGTTGCCATCACAGGGGGTGTTGTGTGGTGAGAAGGCTGCTGGAATATCACACAGGATGTTCTTGCCACTTCTTATCGTCAGATTGCATCCATACAATCCATTTTCTACAACAGCATTCAGAACCTTCCACGTCATACTAGGCTGGGAAATGGCTAAAAGACAAGAAAAAATTATATGACAATAATGATGCGTCCATAGTGGGCACAGGAGCACCGCCCCACTCTCTCCTGCATCACTCAACAATACATGTATTGTCGCCGCTGCCGCCCACTATTCAGGTGTTCGGCCCCTTGTTGAGCGCTGACAATCTGAATAACAGCGGTGGGTGTGTTTTGGAGGTGTCTATCAGAGCCAGAGTGTGCACAGGCTGTGCGTTCCCTGGTTAACACGGACACACGTCTCAGCCAATCAGGTTCACCGGGTCTGGTTACCGGTACCCTGATTGGCTGAAGCGACATCGAGGGCGGTAGAAGACATCGAGGGATCGTGGAAGAGAATGGCTGACCCGAGAAACGTAAGTGCTGTGCGGGGGGGGGGGGGGGCAAACTGGAGGTATTTTGGGTCAATCTGGCGGCATTTTACAGGGGGCAAACTGGCGGCAATTGATGGGCACAGTGGCGACAATGGATGGCACAGTGTCTGCGTTTGATGGCACAGTGGCGACAATTGATGGGCACAGTGGCAGCGTTTGATGGCACAAAGGTGAAAATTGATGGCACAGTGGTGGCAATTGATGACACAGTGGCTGCGTTTGATGGCACAGTGGCGACAATTAATAGCACAGTGGCTGCGTTTGATGGCACAGTGGTAACAATTGATGGCACAGTGGCAACAATTGAAGGCACAGTGGCGACAATTAATGACACAGTGGCTGTATTTGATGGCACAGTAGTGACAATTGATGGCACAGTGGCTGCATTTGATGGCACAGTGGTGCCAATTAATGGCACAGTGGCTGTGTTTGATGGCACAGTGGCAACAATTGAGGCTGCAATTGATGTTTTGTTTTTTGTTTTCGTTTGTTTGCGCCCCCCCCCCCCAAATATTTTCACCACCAGCCACCACTGATGAAGGGTACAGGTACACCGATAGTGAAGAACTTTTAATACCTTTTAATCCACAATACCATACCCAAACCATCCGCCCTGGGCTCTCCATTGCCAAGGTGTGCCACCAACTAGCCAAAAGTCAACAAATATGGGGCTATCTGGGGAAAATAGATAAAAGAAGAAGGTGCACTGGCAATATCCAATCTCAAATTTGTAAAAGATATAATAAAATATGACTACGGTTCTCACAAGTGTAGGTAGTAAAATTCCCAGCTTTGCAAACCCTCTAGCCCAAGGACAGCCTCACCAGGGTCCCTGCTGGCTGATGCATTTCAAAGGATGGCGTTCATCTTCAGAGCCAAACAACAACTGATCATACAGCCTTTTAAATACCATCAGTCTAACTATTGTCCCTGTCACAACAGGAGAGACAAAGGTTACTCCCATATTGGAAAGGGGGAGGAGTTCCTGCTTTTGCATCCATTAATATGCTCTTAGATAGAGACCCCAGGCTGAGATATCAACAATATGCACATATTGATCTCCTATAATTAGAGATCACATCCATCTGGTAAGCGGCAGTGTTATTGTTTGGTGGAGGCACTATCCTGTCAGCACTTTTTCCTGGACTATTGGATTCGTGGAACACTGGGGATATTTAAGTTTATATGGACACTCTGCATTAGTACTTTATATTATAGTCACATTTTTTTTTATCTTTGACGCTTTGTTAATGGTATTCCTAAGGATTTTTTTTGGTTTGTTCACACGGACTGGTATTTATTAACTTAATTTTCAGGTTTCTATCTAATTTAGGAATTAACCCCTTCTTGTTATCTTATTGGGGTCTCACAGACCTCTTTACAGATAAAAAAAAATTTCACTCAGTCGGTGTTTCATAATTTTAATTGATATTTATCTAGCACTTCATTGTCACTAGTTTCACATTTTAGCCTACAACAGCGCAGCTCTTCCTTTGCCCATTATTATTAGTGTTGTAAAACATTTTTAGTTTCCGCTTTACCATTTACCATTTATCGAATAAGCGCAGTACACCCCCCTTTTTCATATTATAATAAAAATATGCACTTACCAAGTGTTGCTTGGATAATGGTTATCAGAACTAAACCAGTGAACATCTTGTTGATCTTAAAAGACCTGCAAATACAAGATACATATAAATTAATTTGAAAAAGCTTGCATTAAGGTGAAAAAAAAAGAACCTTTACAACCCCTTAACCCCCCTGGCGGTATTCCCGAGTCTGACTCGGGGTTAAATTTCTGTGCTGCGATCAGTAACCCCGAGTCAGACTCGGGCTCGCCTCGCTGAGTGCACAGACAGGGTTTACTTACCTTGTTCCTGGATCCAGCGATGCCAACACGCTGTGTGAGCGAGCGGGTGCTCGCTCGATTCACACAGCGTCCCCGTGTGCCGCCGATCTCCGTTCCCTGCGAAGTTACGACTCACGGGGGCGGAGAAACGGCGCCATATTCAAAATTGTAAACAAACACATTACATACAATACACTGTAATCTTATTGATTACAGTACTGTATGTAAAAAAATACACACCCCCTTGCCCCTAGTGGTCTGCCCAGTGCCCTGCATGTACTTTTATATAATAAAAACTGTTCTTGCTGCCTGCAAACTGTAAATTGCCCATAGCAACCAAAAGTGTCCCTTTATGTCAAAAATGGTTTTAGAGCAACTAGAAAACAGCGATAATAAATTATAATCACTTGCAGAATTTAGCGATAGCGATTTGTGGGGGAATTCGTCATAAAAAAAAAAAAATGACAGCAAAAATTCTGCAACTGAGCAAATTTCAGTGATTTTGATTTCATTAAATTATTGAATAATTTTTACTATAATTATATTATTATTTGTTATAATTATTTATAATTATTTATTATATTATCATTTATATATATATATATATATATTTTTAAATGTCATACCTGGGATGTCTACTAGACTCTTGTTTGGTCAGATTTAAGTAAGTTATTCCTAAGAATTGCAAGCCTACAGTATAAAACACCAAATTTCCTTGCAAATAATGGTACCGCTTTCAGCACCTAAAATCTGAAAGAATCATACCGCCAGGGAGGTTAAGGACCCCTTCACGCCCATATACGTCAGCAGAATGGCACGGCTGGGCACATCCACGTACCTGTACGTGGCCCTTTAAGCCCAGCCGTGGAGTCACACGTGTGCCGCCGGCGCGTGCACGCGACCCGGTCTGAAGCTTCGTGATCGGGGCCGCGGGACTCGATCGCTGCTGGAGTCCTGCGATTGGTCCCTGGAGCTGAAGAACAGCTTCTTCACTGTGGCGCCCGCATCGATTGTGTGTTCCCTGATATAGGGAATCACAATTAATGACATCATACCTACAGCCACACACCCCTACAGTTAGAAAAACATATGAGGTCACACATAACCCCTTCAGTGCCCCCTAGTGGTTAACTGCCAAACTGCAATTGTCATTTTCACAGTAATCAGTGCATTTTTAATGCATTTTTTGCGGTGAAAATGCCAATGGTCTCAAAAATGAGTCAAAATTGTCCGATGTGTCAGCCATAATGTCGCAGTCACGAAAAAAATTGCTGATCGCTGCCATTAGTAGTAAAAAAAAAATTATAAAAATGCAATAAAACTATCCCCTATTTTGTAAACGCTATAAATTTTGCGCAAACCAATCGATAAACGCTTATTGCGATTTTTTTTAACCAAAAATAGGTAGAAGAATACGTATCGGCCTAAACTGAGGGAAAAAAATGTTATATATATTTTTGGGGGATATTTATTATAGCAAAAAGTAAAAAATATATTTTTTTTTTCAAAATTGACTCTCACTTTTTTGTTTATAGAGCAAAAAATAAAAACCGCAGAGGTGATCAAATACCACCAAAAGAAAGCTCTATTTGTGGGGAAAAACGCTAATTTTGTTTGGAAGCCACGTCGCACGACCGCGCAATTGTCAGTTAAAACGACGCAGTACCGAATCGCAAAAACTGGCCAGGTCCTTTAGCTGCCTAAAGGTCCAGGTCTTAAGTGGTTAAAGGGGTTGTAAACCCATTACAACCACTTTAACCTACATGTAAGCCTAGATTAAGGTTTACCTGTAGGTGCAAGAAATATCTCCCAAACCTAAAAGGTTTAGATATTTGCAAAAAATAGCAGCACTGATGTCTACGGTGCAAGCATGCTGCTACTAACGCCATCATGCCGTTAGTGGTGGCTCCCACGTGCATGCGCGGGAGTGGCGTCATCGCTGCTCCGGTCAGTCACAGCACTGGAGCAGCGATACCCGGAAGTCACTCCAGGTATAATGGCGGCGTCAGAGGAGGCGAACAAGGGCCGCTGTGGGGACTTTGATCTCAGATAAGTAATTCATAATGAGCTAGTATGCTATGCATACTAGCTCATTATGCCCTTGTCTTGCAGGTTGTCTTTTTTATTTTTTTTTGGACGAGGGGGTTTACTTCCTCTTTAAAGCGGATGGCCCATTAAAACAAAATATTAAAAGCCAGCAGCTACAAATACTGCAGCTGCTGACTTTTAATATTATTACACTTACCTGTCCTGGAGTCCAGTGGCGTCCGCAGCAGAGAGATGAGGGTTCGCTCGTCTCTGCTGCTCCCCCCTCCATCCACGGTGAGGGAACCAGGAAGTGAAGCGCTCCGGCTTCACTGCCCGGTTCCCTATGGCGCATGCGCGAGTCGCGCTGTGCCCTCTGATTGGCTCCCCCGCTGTGTGCTGGGAGCCGAGAGTTCCCAGCACACAATGGGCGGGCGACGGGAAGCCAGAAAAACCCGTCTTTTGCCCGACTCTGCTGTGGCTGGATGTGGGTGCAAATACCTGTCTTTAGTCGCCGTAAAGCACTGCGCATGTTAAGCAGCGTTTTATTGGCGCTTTAGCGATACTTTTCAGGCGGTAGAGGGCTTATACTCAAGTATATACGGTAATATAAATTGTACATGAATAAAGGTGTGCATCAGGTGTGATTTACTAAGAAGACCAATTCTCTAGGGTTAGTGTCACCTGTTGTGGTAAGACATGGTGTCCCCCCCCCCCTAACTTCCTTAGCGGTAATCCCGAGTGTGGCTTGGGGTGAATTTTTAATACCAAAACTGGTATCCTCAAGCCAGACTCGGGATTGCATCGCAGGATCCAGGCAAAGTTACTTACCTGTGATGTCTCCCCGCTGTGTCTGCGAACCGTGTGTCCTCCGCTCGATTCACAGTGCCGAGCTCCGTTTCCTTGCGACGCATGGGGATGGAACACAGCGCCAAATTTTAAAAATTAAAAACACAATGCATACAGTACTGTATAATGTAGTCTTACAGATTACATTACTGTATCAAATGATTTCACATCCCTTTTGCCCTAGTGGTCTGCCCAGTGTCCTGCATGTAGTTTTATATTATAAATACTGTCCTTTCTGCCTGGAAACTGGAGATTGTCCATAGCAACCAAAAAGTGTCAAACAGCAATAATAAATTACAATCCCTTGCAGAATTGGGCGATAGCGATTTGTGGGGTATTTCTTAATCAAACATTGAAAGTAATGACGGCGACAATTCTGCAACTCAGCAAATTTCAGTGATTTTGATTTGATTACATTATTGCATAATTTTTATTATTATTTGTTATAATTATTTATAGTTATTTATTATATTATGATTTTGTGTTTCAAACTTTATCATACCGGGGGATCTACTAAACTCTTGTTTGGAGTTATTTCTAAGAATTACAGGCCTACAATATAAAACGCCAAATTTCAATGCAAAACAATTGTACCGCTTTGAGCATCACAAATCTGACCTAATAATACCGCCAGGGTGGTTATAATATAATATTGCATATATTGCCAACAGTAGTGCTGTTAATAACTCCTCCTTCTTAGTGGTTCTACACTGTAACATTTAATCATGTGTGATGAATGTGTAGTCATAATTTGTTATTTATAATATTTTACTGTAATCGATCCCAGTGCCAGTTACGCTATACACAAATTAGGTTGGCTAGGGTTACCTAAGCTGATGACACAATATTGCTGGGAAACAATATAAGGTATAACACTTAACCACTTTACAACCGCCCTATAGACAAAGTACGTCTACAGGGCGATTGCTTAACTCTAAGAGGCCGTTAATTAACAGCCTCCCAGAATCGCGCTCCCGCGTGCCCCCAGAGGACCCAGTGCATCACGGATCACGGTAAATCGTCGCTGATAGCGGCGGTTTACCACATGATCGCTCCATTTAATGACGGAGCGATCACTTGTAAACAAACCGGCGTCATCAAATGACGCCGGTTCCTCCCTCCTCTCTCTGTACCGATCGGTACAGTGTGAGAGGAGAGGGGAGGGAGCGGATGTCAGCGGCAGTGCTGTGGGCTATATCTGTGACAAATGCAGTCACAGATCCATCCATCCATCCCTCCCTGCTCAGCCATCCCTGCTGCAATACTCTGCAATACTCTGCTGGGCAATGCTCTGCAATACTGGGCAATACTCTGCAATACTCTGCTGGGCAATACTCTGCAATACTGGGCAATACTCTGCAATACTCTGCTGGGCAATACTCTGCAATACTCTGCAATACTCTGCTGGGCAATACTCTGCTGGGCAATACTCTGCAATACTGGGCAATACTCTGCAATACTGGGCAATACTCTGGAATACTGGGCAATACTGGGCAATACTCGGTAATACTGGGCAATACTCTGCTGGGCAATACTCTGGGCATACAGCGCCCCTGTCCCTGTGAGCTTCCATGCAGAAGCATGTCCCGCCCACATATGAAAACAGTGTTCAAACCACACATGTGAGGTATTTGTGCGAATGTTAGAGCGAGAGCAATCATTTTGGCCCTAGACCTTCTCTGTAACTAAAAACATGTAACCAGTAAAAATATTTAAAGCGTCGCCTATGGGAATTTTTAGGTACCGAAGTTTGGCGCCATTTCACAAGCGTGAGCAATTTTGAAGGGTGACATGTTAGGTATCTATTTACTCGGCGTAACTTTATTTTTCGTATTATGCAAAAACATTGGGCTAACTTTAATGTTATTTTTAAAAGCACAAAACTGTTTTATTTCCAAAAAAACGCGTTTGAAAAATTGCTGTGCAAATACCATGTGCAATGAAAAGTTGCAATGACCGCCATTGTATTTTCTAGGGTCTTTGCTAAAAAAGCATATATAATGTTTTGGGGTTCTATGTAATTTTCTAGCAAATAAATGATGATTTTTACATGTAGGAGAGAAATGTCAGAATTGGCCTGGGTGCTCCCTGCATGTTGGGCCTTCTGTATGTGGCCGCACTGTTAAAAGTCTCACACATGGGGTATCGCCATACTCGGGAGGAATAGCAGAATGTGTTTTGGGGTGTAATTTGTGGTATGCATTTGCTATGTGTGAGAAATAACCTGCTTATATGAAAATTTGGTGAAAAAATAAATACAATAAAAAAAATCTTGATTTTGCAAAGAATTGTGGGAAAAAATAACAACTTCAAAAAACTCACCATGCCTCTTTCTAAATACCTTGGAATGTCTTCTTTCCCAAAAGGGGTCATTTGGGGGGTATTTGTACTTTACTGGCATGTTAGGGTCTCAAGAAATGAGAGAGGCTGTCAGTACATCAGATGTGATCAAATTGATCAATTTTCAGTAATTGGTACCATAGTTGTAGACCCCATAACTTTCACCCAGACTAAATAATATCCAACATTTTTTTTGTATTATTTTGTTTTACCAAAGATATGTAGCGGTATACATTTTAGGCCAAATTTATGAAGAAAAATTACTTTTTTGCAAAATGTTATAATAGAAATGAAGAAAAATTTTCATTTTTTCCAAAATTGTTGTTCTTTTTTCATTTATAGCAAAAAAAATAAAAACCGCAGAGGTGATTAAATACCACCAAAAGAAAGCTCTATTTGTGGGGACAAAAAGACACAGGTTACAGTGTTGTATGACTGAGTTATTGTCATTCAAAATGTGAGAGCACCGAAAGCTAAAAATTGGTCTGGTTATTAAGGGTGTTTAAGTGCCCAGTGGTCAAGTGGTTAAAGGGGTTGCAAACCCTCCATGTTTTTCACCTTAATGCATTCTATGCATGGGCTGTTTGATGGGCACCGTAGCTGCGTTTGATGGGCACCGTGGCTACGCTTGATGTGCAAAGTGGCTGCATATGATGGGCACAGTGGCTGTGTTTGATGGGCACAGTCGGAGCGTTTGATGGCACAGTGGCTGCATTTGATGGGCACAGTGGCTGCATATGATGGGCACAGTGGCTATGTTTGGTGGTTACAGTGGCTGCGTTTGATGGGCACAGTGGCTGCATTTTATAGGCACAGTGGTAGCATTTGATGGGCACAGTGGCAGCATTTAATGGGCACAGTGGCTGCGTTTGATGGGCACAGTGGCTGCGTTTGATGGGCACAGTGGCTGCGTTTGATCAAACTTTGATGGGCACAGTGTTAGCGTTTGATGGACACAGTGGCTGCATTTGATGGCACAGTGGCTGCATTTGATGGCACAGTGGCTGCGTTTGATGGCACAGTGGCTGGGTTTGATGGCACAGTGGCTGCGTTTGATGGCACAGTGGCTGCGTTTGATGGGCACTGTGGCTGTGTTTTATGGGCACCGTAGCTGCATTTGATGGGTATCATAGCTGCACTTTATGGGCAAAGTGGCAGCGATTGATGGGCACAGAGGCAGCATTTAATGGGCACAGTGGCTATGCTTGATGTACACAGTGGCTGCATTTGATCAAACTTTGATGGCACAGTGGCTGCATTTGATGGGCATCATAGCTGCACTTTATGGGCACAATGACAGCATTTGATGGGCACAGATGCAGCATTTGATGGGCACAGTGGCTATGCTTGATGTGCACAGTGGCTGCATTTGATCAAACTTTGATGGGCACTGTGGCTGTGTTTGATGGGCACCGTAGCTGCATTTGATGGGCATCATAGCTGCACTTTATGGGCACAGTGACAGCATTTGATGGGCACAGAGGCAGCATTTGATGGGCACAGTGGCTATGCTTGATGTGCACAGTGGCTGTGTTTGATCAAACTGTGATGGCACAGTGGCTGTGTTTGATGGGGCACAGTGGGGCTGCAAATGATGATTTTTTATCTTTTTTTTTAAAAAAAATTGCGGAACTGAAGGTTCTCCCAGTCCCACACTAGTTCTTAGGTGTAACTGGGTGGCGTGCCCACCACACCATGGCAATGTCGCCCCCCCCCCCACACACACACACACACCTCACCTCGGCCCACAGCGGACACTCTCTGGATGCAAGCTGACACACCAGTCCCGCCGGTTACAGCATCAGCTGGGGGCCAGGGCAGGGTGGGCAGTAGACTGTAGTACACCTGTCCCGGGCGGCAGCTGGATAGGAAAGAACAGTGTACAGCCGCGTCACCCGGGACGGCGATAGGGACACACATGTGACAGGCTCAGCAGCACGGAGGAGGGAGGAGGGCAGACCGGGGCACGAGATGTTCCGGCCGGGACAGCTAGCAAAAAAA